>JASTWF010001650.1:5000-65000 GCA_030390025.1 Squalus acanthias | reverse complement strand
CAATTATACTGTCCTTTTCACGCCCAAAACCCTTTACTAAAACGGTTTCCTTTAGATTTCAAATGAGCCCTGTTTATTCCATTGTCTTAGTTTTGGCGGGCTTGTTAGTTTCGATGGCTTTAACTTGGTGTTAAACATGTCCTGATAGCTTCCGATTTAGGCAAGGCCTTTATCTACGCGCCAAATCTTGTCCCTGTTGTCCTAGGTTTTTTGGCGGGCTTTAAATCTGTCCTGTGGATACCTGGTTGATTGGTTTTTGATGAAGTAAATCGGGTTACTAAATGTTTTATTGATTTCAGGCTTCTGGTATCCTGTTTGGGCCTGGGAATTTCAAAAGAGGTCTTGGATTATTCATATTTCGATGTGTGTGGGAGGCTTTTGGGTTTGTCTCTTCCTCCTTGGTAGGAATGCAGTGTAAACACATTCCCAGACAGCTTAATTGGGCCCCAATACCCAAAGCTATCCACTGCCTGGCCACGCCTCTCCGCAGCCTGTCAGTGTCTGTGAAAGGTGTCTTTCCCAACAGTAAGATTCAAAAAATCATTTTCCTCAGGGTTTTCTTCCCTGATCTTTAAAAATGTCCAAAACTGAGGGTTTTACCTCAAATCACTTCACTTAGGGTTCTGTTCGAGTTTCTGGGGGATTTTGCGAAGCCTACATACCTTACACACTTACCTCTGCACACATGCACCCATCACTCACCTGCCCACCGGACATATCGACCCCTCCAACCCCTGCAAACCCACGGTCCGCCTCGCTAAAACGGCGTGGTTGAGACCTGTCGGAAAGCCCACACTTTGGGCTAAAAATAGGGATTAGGCAAAAAACTGCCTGTTAGCTACCTGTTAACTAATCCCCTTCCCGCCTCGGGGAGGCGGGTCCCAGCACAGGTCAGGTACCCGCCTCCAGCGAAACTGGCATGGAGGCGGGTTGGGGGCGGGATGGGTTCCGGGACCCCCGATTCAGCTATTTTCAATCCAGTCCCGCCTCCAAACCCGCCTCCACGGCTCAATGAAAATTCTGCCCTAAGACTCCAGTTTCGGACTTAGGCAAGTCACTCTCAAAATTAGCGTGAAATTCTATCATATTATGATCACTCTGCCCCAGAGGATCCTTTACTATGAGATTGCTAATTAACCCTGTCTCATTACACAATACAAGATCTAAAATAGCCTGTTCCCTGGTTGGTTCCATAACATATTGTTCCAGGAAACTGTCCCGAAAGCATTCCATGAACTCATCCTCCTGACTACCTTTGCCAATTTGATTTGTCCAGTCTATATGAAGATTAAAGTCCCCCAAGATTATTGCATTACCTTTGTTGCAAGCTCATACAATTTCTTGATTAATATTCTGTCCAACGGTATAGCTACTGTTTGGGGGCCTGTATACTACTCCTACCAGTGTTTTCTGCCCCTTGTTATTCCTTATCTCCACCCATACTGATTCTACTTCCTGATCTTCCGAGCCGAGATCCTTTCTCTCTACTGTCCTTATGTCATCCTTTATTATCAGGGCTACTCCCCCTCCTTTTCCATTCTGCCTGCCTTTTCGAAATGTCAAATACCCTGGAACATTTAGTTCCCAACCTTGGCCACCTTGCAACCATGTCTCTGTGATGGCTATTAGATCAAACTCATTTATCTCTATTTGTACCACTAGTTCATCTATCTTGTTATGAATGCTTCGTGCATTTAGATAAAGAGCCTTTAATTTAAAAAATTTACCATTATTCCCTGCTTTGACCTTATTCTCTGCTGCACTGCTACCGTTAAACTCTGTCCCTTCCTGTCACACTCTGCTTATTTTTACCCAAATCACTACACTGCTCTATTGCCTTGACCTTTCTCTTTGGAACAGCTCCCTCTTTCCCCAGTACTGGTGCCAGTGCCCCATGAATTGAAACCCCTTTTTCCCACACCACTCTTTGAGCCACGCATTTAACTCTCTGATCTGCTTGACCCTTGTGGTTCTGCTGATTAATTTAGACCCTAGCTCCTCAAACTCCCTCAGCAGAACCTCATTCTTAGTTCTACCTATGTCGTTGGTTCCTACATGGACCACGACAACTGGATCCTCCCCCTCCCACTCCAAGTTCTTCTCCAGCCATGAGGAGATATCCTTAATCCTGGCACCGGGCAGGCAACACAGCCTTCGGGACTCTCTTTCGTGGCTGCAGAGAACAGTATCTATCCCCCTAACTATACTGTCCCCTACTACTACCACATTCCTTCCTTCTCCCCCCACTTGGAAACCCCCCTGTACCACGGTGCCGTGGTCAGTTTGCCCATCCTCCCTGCAGTCCTTTTCCTCATTAATACAGGTAGAAAGTACTCGTACCTGTAGGACAAGGTCCAGGGCTGAGGCTCCTCCATCACTACATCCTGGGTCCCCATACCTTCCTGACTCACAGTCACACCCTCCTGTCCCTGACCACTGACGAACTCTAAAGTACTACTTCACCTAAAGGGTGTGACTGCCTCCTGGAACAAAGTGTCCAGGTAACTCTCCCCCTCCCTGACGCATCGCAATGTCTGCAGCTCGTACTCCAGCTCAACAATTCTGAGCCTCAGTTCCTCGAGTTGCGGACACTTACTGCAGATGTGGTTGCTCGGGATGCTCTCCACAGACTCCCACATGCTGCAGTTACGACACACCACCTGCCCTGCCATCTCAAACCTCGTTTTAGTTATTAATTAATTAGTTAAAGATTTTATTCAATTGACATTTTAGGTTTCTTATTTGATTATTTTATTTAGTTTAAGTTATTAATTTAATAAGTACGAGCAAGTTAGTTTCTCAGCTCTTAATTTAACCCCTTTCCCTAACTTAGAGAGCAACAAAGAGCTGTAATACTCACCAACCAATCACCTCCCTGCTCTCCTCTGACGTCACTCTTTGATGTTGTTTCTGAATCGGAGCCTCGTCACTGCTTTAATTCAGCTCCACTCTCGGGCCGCTCTTTATCCTCTCGCCGCTGTCACTGCTTTAATTCAGCTCCACTCTCGGGCCGCTCTTTATCCTCTCGCCGCTGCTTTAATTCAGCTCCGCTCTCGGGCCGCTCTTTATCCTCTCGCCGCTGTCACTGCTTTAATTCAGCTCCACTCTCGGGCCGCTCTTTATCCTCTCGCCGCTGCTTTAATTCAGCTCCGCTCTCGGGCCGCTCTTTATCCTCTCGCCGCTGCTTTAATTCAGCTCCGCTCTCGGGCCGCTCTTTATCCTCTCACCGCTGTCACTGCTTTAATTCAGCTCCGCTCTCGGGCCGCTCTTTATCCTCTCGCCGCTGTCACTGCTTTAATTCAGCTCCGCTCTCGGGCCGCTCTTTATCCTCTCGCCGCTGTCACTGCTTTAATTCAGGTCCGCTCTCGGGCCGCTCTTTATCCTCTCGCCGCTGTCGCTGCTTTAATTCAGCTCCGCTCTCGGGCCGCTCTTTATCCTCTCGCCGCTGTCGCTGTTTTAATTCAGCTCCGCTCTCGGGCCGCTCTTTATCCTCTCGCCGCTGTCGCTGCTTTAATTCAGCTCCGCTCTCGGGCCGCTCTTTATCCTCTCGCCGCTGCCGCTGCTTTAATTCAGCTCCGCTCTCGGACCGCTCTTTATCCTCTCGCCGCTGTCACTGCTTTAATTCAGCTCCGCTCTCGGGCCGCTCTTTATCCTCTCGCCGCTGTCACTGCTTTAATTCAGCTCCGCTCTCGGGCCGCTCTTTATCCTCTCGCCGCTGTCGCTGCTTTAATTCAGTTCCACTCTCGGGCCGCTCTTTATCCTCTCGCCGCTGCCGCTGCTTTAATTCAGCTCCGCTCTCGGGCCGCTCTTTATCCTCTCGCCGCTGTCACTGCTTTAATTCAGTTCCACTCTCGGGCCGCTCTTTATCCTCTCACCGCTGTCACTGCTTTAATTCAGCTCCACTCTCGGGCCGCTCTTTATCTCCTCGCCGCTGTCACTGCTTTAATTCAGCTCCACTCTCGGGCCGCTCTTTATCCTCTCGCCGCTGCTTTAATTCAGCTCTACTCTCGGGCCGCTCTTTATCCTCTCGCCGCTGCTTTAATTCAGCTCCACTCTCGGGCCGCTCTTTATCCTCTCGCCGCTGTCGCTGCTTTAATTCAGCTCCACTCTCGGGCCGCTCTTTATCCTCTCGCCGCTGTCACTGCTTTAATTCAGGTCCACTCTCGGGCCGCTCTTTATCCTCTCGCCGCTGCTTTAATTCAGGTCCGCTCTCGGGCCGCTCTTTATCCTCTCGCCGCTGTCACTGCTTTAATTCAGCTCCACTCTCGGGCCGCCCTTTATCCTCTCGCCGCTGCCGCTGCTTTAATTCAGCTCCACTCTCGGGCCGCTCTTTATCCTCTCGCCGCTGTCACTGCTTTAATTCAGGTCTGCTCTCGGGCCGCTCTTTATCCTCTCGCCGCTGTCACTGCTTTAATTCAGCTCCGCTCTCGGGCCGCTCTTTATCCTCTCGCCGCTGTCACTGCTTTAATTCAGCTCCACTCTCGGGCCGCTCTTTATCCTCTCGCCGCTGCTTTAATTCAGCTCCGCTCTCGGGCCGCTCTTTATCCTCTCGCCGCTGTCACTGCTTTAATTCAGCTCCGCTCTCGGGCCACTCTTTATCCTCTCACCGCTGCTTTAATTCAGGTCCACTCTCGGGCCGCTCTTTATCCTCTCGCCGCTGTCGCTGCTTTAATTCAGGTCCGCTCTCGGGCCGCTCTTTATCCTCTCGCCGCTGTCACTGCTTTAATTCAGCTCCGCTCTCGGGCCGCTCTTTATCCTCTCGCCGCTGTCACTGCTTTAATTCAGGTCCGCTCTCGGGCCGCTCTTTATCCTCTCGCCGCTGTCACTGCTTTAATTCAGCTCCGCTCTCGGGCCGCTCTTTATCCTCTCGCCGCTGCTTTAATTCAGCTCCGCTCTCGGGCCGCTCTTTATCCTCTCGCCGCTGTCACTGCTTTAATTCAGCTCCGCTCTCGGGCCGCTCTTTATCCTCTCGCCGCTGTCACTGCTTTAATTCAGCTCCGCTCTCGGACCGCTCTTTATCCTCTCGCCGCTGACACTGCTTTAATTCAGCTCCGCTCTCGGGCCGCTCTTTATCCTCTCGCCGCTGACACTGCTTTAATTCAGCTCCGCTCTCGGGCCGCTCTTTATCCTCTCGCCGCTGACACTGCTTTAATTCAGCTCCGCTCTCGGGCCGCTCTTTATCCTCTCGCCGCTGCTTTAATTCAGCTCCACTCTCGGGCTGCTCTTTATCCTCTCACCGCTGCCGCTGCTTTAATTCAGCTCCACTCTCGGGCCGCTCTTTATCCTCTCGCCGCTGTCACTGCTTTAATTCAGGTCCACTCTCGGGCCGCTCTTTATCCTCTCGCCGCTGCTTTAATTCAGCTCCGCTCTCGGGCCGCTCTTTATCCTCTCGCCGCTGCCGCTGCTTTAATTCAGCTCCACTCTCGGGCCGCTCTTTATCCTCTCGCCGCTGCTTTAATTCAGCTCCACTCTCGGGCCGCTCTTTATCCTCTCGCCGCTGTCACTGCTTTAATTCAGGTCCGCTCTCGGGCCGCTCTTTATCCTCTCACCGCTGTCACTGCTTTAATTCAGCTCCGCTCTCGGGCCGCTCTTTATTCTCTCGCCGCTGCCACTGCTTTAATTCAGGTCCGCTCTCGGGCCGCTCTTTATCCTCTCGCCGCTGTCACTGCTTTAATTCAGGTCCGCTCTCGGGCCGCTCTTTATCCTCTCGCCGCTGTCATTGCTTTAATTCAGCTCCGCTCTCGGGCCGCTCTTTATCCTCTCGCCGCTGCCGCTGCTTTAATTCAGCTCCGCTCTCGGGCCGCTCTTTATCCTCTCGCCGCTGTCACTGCTTTAATTCAGCTCCGCTCTCGGGCCGCTCTTTATCCTCTCGCCACTGCTTTAATTCAGGTCCGCTCTCGGGCCGCTCTTTATCCTCTCGCCGCTGCTTTAATTCAGCTCCGCTGTCGGGCCGCTCTTTATCCTCTCACCGCTGCTTTAATTCAGCTCCGCTCTCGGGCCGCTCTTTATCCTCTCGCCACTGCTTTAATTCAGGTCCGCTCTCGGGCCGCTCTTTATCCTCTCGCCGCTGCTTTAATTCAGCTCCACTCTCGGGCTGCTCTTTATCCTCTCACCGCTGCCGCTGCTTTAATTCAGCTCCACTCTCGGGCCGCTCTTTATCCTCTCGCCGCTGTCACTGCTTTAATTCAGCTCCGCTGTCGGGCCGCTCTTTATCCTCTCGCCGCTGTCACTGCTTTAATTCAGCTCCGCTCTCGGGCCGCTCTTTATCCTCTCGCCACTGCTTTAATTCAGGTCCGCTCTCGGGCCGCTCTTTATCCTCTCGCCGCTGCTTTAATTCAGCTCCACTCTCGGGCTGCTCTTTATCCTCTCGCCGCTGTCGCTGCTTTAATTCAGGTCCACTCTCGGGCCGCTCTTTATCCTCTCGCCGCTGTCGCTGCTTTAATTCAGCTCCGCTCTCGGGCCGCTCTTTATCCTCTCGCCACTGCTTTAATTCAGGTCCGCTCTCGGGCCGCTCTTTATCCTCTCGCCACTGCTTTAATTCAGGTCCGCTCTCGGGCTGCTCTTTATCCTCTCACCGCTGCCGCTGCTTTAATTCAGCTCCGCTCTCGGGCCGCTCTTTATCCTCTCACCACTGCTTTAATTCAGCTCCGCTCTCGGGCCGCTCTTTATCCTCTCGCCACTGCTTTAATTCAGGTCTGCTCTCGGGCCGCTCTTTATCCTGTCGCCGCTGTCACTGCTTTAATTCAGGTCCACTCTCGGGCCGCTCTTTATCCTCTCGCCGCTGCTTTAATTCAGCTCCGCTCTCGGGCCGCTCTTTATCCTCTCGCCGCTGCCGCTGCTTTAATTCAGCTCCACTCTCGGGCCGCTCTTTATCCTCTCGCCGCTGCTTTAATTCAGCTCCACTCTCGGGCCGCTCTTTATCCTCTCGCCGCTGTCACTGCTTTAATTCAGGTCCGCTCTCGGGCCGCTCTTTATCCTCTCGCCGCTGTCACTGCTTTAATTCAGCTCCGCTCTCGGGCCGCTCTTTATCCTCTCGCCGCTGCTTTAATTCAGCTCCGCTCTCGGGCCGCTCTTTATCCTCTCGCCGCTGCCACTGCTTTAATTCAGGTCCACTCTCGGGCCGCTCTTTATCCTCTCGCCGCTGTCACTGCTTTAATTCAGGTCCGCTCTCGGGCCGCTCTTTACCCTCTCGCCGCTGCCGCTGCTTTAATTCAGCTCCGCTCTCGGGCCGCTCTTTATCCTCTCGCCGCTGCCGCTGCTTTAATTCAGCTCCGCTCTCGGGCCGCTCTTTATCCTCTCGCCGCTGTCACTGCTTTAATTCAGCTCCGCTCTCGGGCCGCTCTTTATCCTCTCGCCACTGCTTTAATTCAGGTCCGCTCTCGGGCCGCTCTTTATCCTCTCGCCGCTGCTTTAATTCAGCTCCGCTGTCGGGCCGCTCTTTATCCTCTCACCGCTGCTTTAATTCAGCTCCGCTCTCGGGCCGCTCTTTATCCTCTCGCCACTGCTTTAATTCAGGTCCGCTCTCGGGCCGCTCTTTATCCTCTCGCCGCTGCTTTAATTCAGCTCCACTCTCGGGCTGCTCTTTATCCTCTCACCGCTGCCGCTGCTTTAATTCAGCTCCACTCTCGGGCCGCTCTTTATCCTCTCGCCGCTGTCACTGCTTTAATTCAGCTCCGCTCTCGGGCCGCTCTTTATCCTCTCGCCGCTGTCACTGCTTTAATTCAGGTCCGCTCTCGGGCCGCTCTTTATCCTCTCGCCGCTGCCGCTGCTTTAATTCAGCTCCGCTCTCGGGCCGCTCTTTATCCTCTCGCCGCTGCTTTAATTCAGCTCCGCTCTCGGGCCGCTCTTTATCCTCTCGCCGCTGTCACTGCTTTAATTCAGGTCCGCTCTCGGGCCGCTCTTTACCCTCTCGCCGCTGTCACTGCTTTAATTCAGCTCCGCTCTCGGGCTGCTCTTTATCCTCTCGCCGCTGTCACTGCTTTAATTCAGCTCCGCTCTCGGGCCGCTCTTTGTCCTCTCGCCGCTGTCACTGCTTTAATTCAGCTCCGCTCTCGGGCCGCTCTTTATCCTCTCGCCGCTGTCACTGCTTTAATTCAGCTCTACTCTCGGGCCGCTCTTTATCCTCTCGCCGCTGCTTTAATTCAGATCCACTCTCGGGCCGCTCTTTATCCTCTCGCCACTGCTTTAATTCAGGTCCACTCTCGGGCCGCTCTTTATCCTCTCGCCGCTGTCACTGCTTTAATTCAGCTCCGCTCTCGGGCCGCTCTTTATCCTCTCGCCGCTGTCACTGCTTTAATTCAGCTCCGCTCTCGGGCCGCTCTTTATCCTCTCGCCGCTGTCACTGCTTTAATTCAGGTCCGCTCTCGGGCCGCTCTTTATCCTCTCACCGCTGTCACTGCTTTAATTCAGGTCCGCTCTCGGGCCGCTCTTTATCCTCTCGCCGCTGCCGCTGCTTTAATTCAGCTCCGCTCTCGGGCCGCTCTTTATCCTCTCGCCGCTGTCACTGCTTTAATTCAGCTCCGCTCTCGGGCCGCTCTTTATCCTCTCGCCGCTGTCACTGCTTTAATTCAGCTCCGCTCTCGGGCCGCTCTTTATCCTCTCGCCGCTGCTTTAATTCAGCTCCACTCTCGGGCCGCTCTTTATCCTCTCGCCGCTGCTTTAATTCAGCTCCGCTCTCGGGCCGCTCTTTATCCTCTCGCCGCTGTCACTGCTTTAATTCAGCTCCACTCTCGGGCCGCTCTTTATCCTCTCGCCGCTGTCACTGCTTTAATTCAGGTCCGCTCTCGGGCCGCTCTTTATCCTCTCGCCGCTGTCACTGCTTTAATTCAGGTCCGCTCTCGGGCCGCTCTTTATCCTCTCGCCGCTGTCACTGCTTTAATTCAGCTCCGCTCTCGGGCCGCTCTTTATCCTCTCGCCGCTGTCACTGCTTTAATTCAGCTCCACTCTCGGGCCGCTCTTTATCCTCTCGCCGCTGCTTTAATTCAGGTCCACTCTCGGGCCGCTCTTTATCCTCTCGCCACTGCTTTAATTCAGGTCCACTCTCGGGCCGCTCTTTATCCTCTCGCCGCTGTCACTGCTTTAATTCAGCTCCGCTCTCGGGCCGCTCTTTATCCTCTCGCCGCTGTCACTGCTTTAATTCAGCTCCACTCTCGGGCCGCTCTTTATCCTCTCGCCGCTGCCGCTGCTTTAATTCAGCTCCGCTCTCGGGCCGCTCTTTATCCTCTCGCCGCTGTCGCTGCTTTAATTCAGCTCCGCTCTCGGGCCGCTCTTTATCCTCTCGCCGCTGCTTTAATTCAGCTCCGCTGTCGGGCCGCTCTTTATCCTCTCACCGCTGCTTTAATTCAGCTCCGCTCTCGGGCCGCTCTTTATCCTCTCGCCACTGCTTTAATTCAGGTCCGCTCTCGGGCCGCTCTTTATCCTCTCGCCGCTGCTTTAATTCAGCTCCACTCTCGGGCTGCTCTTTATCCTCTCACCGCTGCCGCTGCTTTAATTCAGCTCCACTCTCGGGCCGCTCTTTATCCTCTCGCCGCTGTCACTGCTTTAATTCAGCTCCGCTCTCGGGCCGCTCTTTATCCTCTCGCCGCTGTCACTGCTTTAATTCAGGTCCACTCTCGGGCCGCTCTTTATCCTCTCGCCGCTGCCGCTGCTTTAATTCAGCTCCGCTCTCGGGCCGCTCTTTATCCTCTCGCCGCTGCTTTAATTCAGCTCCGCTCTCGGGCCGCTCTTTATCCTCTCGCCGCTGTCACTGCTTTAATTCAGGTCCGCTCTCGGGCCGCTCTTTACCCTCTCGCCGCTGTCACTGCTTTAATTCAGCTCCGCTCTCGGGCTGCTCTTTATCCTCTCGCCGCTGTCACTGCTTTAATTCAGCTCCGCTCTCGGGCCGCTCTTTATCCTCTCGCCGCTGTCACTGCTTTAATTCAGCTCCGCTCTCGGGCCGCTCTTTATCCTCTCGCCGCTGCTTTAATTCAGGTCCACTCTCGGGCCGCTCTTTATCCTCTCGCCACTGCTTTAATTCAGGTCCACTCTCGGGCCGCTCTTTATCCTCTCGCCGCTGTCACTGCTTTAATTCAGCTCCGCTCTCGGGCCGCTCTTTATCCTCTCGCCGCTGCCGCTGCTTTAATTCAGCTCCGCTCTCGGGCCGCTCTTTATCCTCTCGCCGCTGTCACTGCTTTAATTCAGCTCCGCTCTCGGGCCGCTCTTTATCCTCTCGCCGCTGTCACTGCTTTAATTCAGGTCCGCTCTCGGGCCGCTCTTTATCCTCTCGCCGCTGTCACTGCTTTAATTCAGCTCCGCTCTCGGGCCGCTCTTTATCCTCTCGCCGCTGTCACTGCTTTAATTCAGCTCCGCTCTCGGGCCGCTCTTTATCCTCTCGCCGCTGCTTTAATTCAGCTCCACTCTCGGGCCGCTCTTTATCCTCTCGCCGCTGCTTTAATTCAGCTCCGCTCTCGGGCCGCTCTTTATCCTCTCGCCGCTGTCACTGCTTTAATTCAGGTCCGCTCTCGGGCCGCTCTTTATCCTCTCGCCGCTGTCACTGCTTTAATTCAGCTCCGCTCTCGGGCCGCTCTTTATCCTCTCGCCGCTGCTTTAATTCAGGTCCACTCTCGGGCCGCTCTTTATCCTCTCGCCACTGCTTTAATTCAGGTCCACTCTCGGGCCGCTCTTTATCCTCTCGCCGCTGTCACTGCTTTAATTCAGCTCCGCTCTCGGGCCGCTCTTTATCCTCTCGCCGCTGTCACTGCTTTAATTCAGCTCCACTCTCGGGCCGCTCTTTATCCTCTCGCCGCTGCCGCTGCTTTAATTCAGCTCCGCTCTCGGGCCGCTCTTTATCCTCTCGCCGCTGTCACTGCTTTAATTCAGCTCCGCTCTCGGGCCGCTCTTTATCCTCTCGCCGCTGCTTTAATTCAGCTCCACTCTCGGGCCGCTCTTTATCCTCTCGCCGCTGCTTTAATTCAGCTCCGCTCTCGGGCCGCTCTTTATCCTCTCGCCGCTGTCACTGCTTTAATTCAGGTCCGCTCTCGGGCCGCTCTTTATCCTCTCGCCGCTGTCACTGCTTTAATTCAGCTCCGCTCTCGGGCCGCTCTTTATCCTCTCGCCGCTGCTTTAATTCAGGTCCACTCTCGGGCCGCTCTTTATCCTCTCGCCACTGCTTTAATTCAGGTCCACTCTCGGGCTGCTCTTTATCCTCTCACCGCTGCCGCTGCTTTAATTCAGCTCCGCTCTCGGGCCGCTCTTTATCCTCTCGCCGCTGCTTTAATTCAGGTCCACTCTCGGGCTGCTCTTTATCCTCTCACCGCTGCCGCTGCTTTAATTCAGCTCCACTCTCGGGCCGCTCTTTATCCTCTCGCCGCTGTCACTGCTTTAATTCAGCTCCGCTCTCGGGCCGCTCTTTATCCTCTCGCCGCTGTCACTGCTTTAATTCAGCTCCGCTCTCGGGCCGCTCTTTATCCTCTCGCCGCTGTCACTGCTTTAATTCAGCTCCACTCTCGGGCCGCTCTTTATCCTCTCGCCGCTGCCGCTGCTTTAATTCAGCTCCGCTCTCGGGCCGCTCTTTATCCTCTCGCCGCTGTCGCTGCTTTAATTCAGCTCCGCTCTCGGGCCGCTCTTTATCCTCTCGCCGCTGCTTTAATTCAGCTCCGCTCTCGGGCCGCTCTTTATCCTCTCACCGCTGCTTTAATTCAGCTCCGCTCTCGGGCCGCTCTTTATCCTCTCGCCACTGCTTTAATTCAGGTCCGCTCTCGGGCCGCTCTTTATCCTCTCGCTGCTGCTTTAATTCAGCTCCACTCTCGGGCTGCTCTTTATCCTCTCACCGCTGCCGCTGCTTTAATTCAGCTCCACTCTCGGGCCGCTCTTTATCCTCTCGCCGCTGTCACTGCTTTAATTCAGCTCCGCTCTCGGGCCGCTCTTTATCCTCTCGCCGCTGTCACTGCTTTAATTCAGGTCCGCTCTCGGGCCGCTCTTTATCCTCTCGCCGCTGTCACTGCTTTAATTCAGGTCCGCTCTCTGGCCGCTCTTTATCCTCTCGCCGCTGTCACTGCTTTAATTCAGGTCCGCTCTCGGGCCGCTCTTTATCCTCTCGCCGCTGTCACTGCTTTAATTCAGGTCCGCTCTCGGGCCGCTCTTTATCCTCTCGCCGCTGTCACTGCTTTAATTCAGCTCCGCTCTCGGGCCGCTCTTTATCCTCTCGCCGCTGCTTTAATTCAGCTCCGCTCTCGGGCCGCTCTTTATCCTCTCGCCGCTGTCACTGCTTTAATTCAGGTCCGCTCTCGGGCCGCTCTTTACCCTCTCGCCGCTGTCACTGCTTTAATTCAGCTCCGCTCTCGGGCTGCTCTTTATCCTCTCGCCGCTGTCACTGCTTTAATTCAGCTCCGCTCTCGGGCCGCTCTTTATCCTCTCGCCGCTGTCACTGCTTTAATTCAGCTCCGCTCTCGGGCCGCTCTTTATCCTCTCGCCGCTGCCGCTGCTTTAATTCAGCTCCGCTCTCGGGCCGCTCTTTATCCTCTCGCCGCTGTCACTGCTTTAATTCAGCTCCGCTCTCGGGCCGCTCTTTATCCTCTCGCCGCTGTCACTGCTTTAATTCAGGTCCGCTCTCGGGCCGCTCTTTATCCTCTCGCCGCTGTCACTGCTTTAATTCAGCTCCGCTCTCGGGCCGCTCTTTATCCTCTCGCCGCTGTCGCTGCTTTAATTCAGCTCCGCTCTCGGGCCGCTCTTTATCCTCTCGCCGCTGCCGCTGCTTTAATTCAGCTCCGCTCTCGGGCCGCTCTTTATCCTCTCGCCGCTGTCACTGCTTTAATTCAGCTCCGCTCTCGGGCTGCTCTTTATCCTCTCGCCGCTGCTTTAATTCAGCTCCACTCTCGGGCCGCTCTTTATCCTCTCGCCGCTGCTTTAATTCAGCTCCGCTCTCGGGCCGCTCTTTATCCTCTCGCCGCTGTCACTGCTTTAATTCAGGTCCGCTCTCGGGCCGCTCTTTATCCTCTCGCCGCTGTCACTGCTTTAATTCAGCTCCGCTCTCGGGCCGCTCTTTATCCTCTCGCCGCTGCTTTAATTCAGGTCCACTCTCGGGCCGCTCTTTATCCTCTCGCCGCTGTCACTGCTTTAATTCAGCTCCGCTCTCGGGCCGCTCTTTATCCTCTCGCCGCTGTCACTGCTTTAATTCAGCTCCACTCTCGGGCCGCTCTTTATCCTCTCGCCGCTGCCGCTGCTTTAATTCAGCTCCGCTCTCGGGCCGCTCTTTATCCTCTCGCCGCTGTCGCTGCTTTAATTCAGCTCCGCTCTCGGGCCGCTCTTTATCCTCTCGCCGCTGTCACTGCTTTAATTCAGCTCCGCTCTCGGGCCGCTCTTTATCCTCTCGCCGCTGTCACTGCTTTAATTCAGCTCTGCTCTCGGGCCGCTCTTTATCCTCTCGCCGCTGTCGCTGCTTTAATTCAGCTCCGCTCTCGGGCCGCTCTTTATCCTCTCGCCGCTGCTTTAATTCAGCTCCACTCTCGGGCCGCTCTTTATCCTCTCACCGCTGTCACTGCTTTAATTCAGCTCCGCTCTCGGGCCGCTCTTTATCCTCTCGCCGCTGTCACTGCTTTAATTCAGGTCCGCTCTCGGGCCGCTCTTTATCCTCTCGCCGCTGTCACTGCTTTAATTCAGCTCCGCTCTCGGGCCGCTCTTTATCCTCTCGCCGCTGTCACTGCTTTAATTCAGCTCCGCTCTCGGGCCGCTCTTTATCCTCTCGCCGCTGCTTTAATTCAGCTCCACTCTCGGGCCGCTCTTTATCCTCTCGCCGCTGCTTTAATTCAGCTCCGCTCTCGGGCCGCTCTTTATCCTCTCGCCGCTGTCACTGCTTTAATTCAGCTCCGCTCTCGGGCCGCTCTTTATCCTCTCGCCGCTGTCACTGCTTTAATTCAGCTCCACTCTCGGGCCGCTCTTTATCCTCTCGCCGCTGCCGCTGCTTTAATTCAGGTCCACTCTCGGGCCGCTCTTTATCCTCTCGCCGCTGTCGCTGCTTTAATTCAGCTCCGCTCTCGGGCCGCTCTTTATCCTCTCGCCGCTGTCGCTGCTTTAATTCAGCTCCGCTCTCGGGCCGCTCTTTATCCTCTCGCCGCTGCTTTAATTCAGCTCCGCTCTCGGGCCGCTCTTTATCCTCTCGCCGCTGTCACTGCTTTAATTCAGCTCCGCTCTCGGGCCGCTCTTTATCCTCTCGCCGCTGTTGCTGCTTTAATTCAGCTCCGCTCTCGGGCCGCTCTTTATCCTCTCGCCGCTGTCACTGCTTTAATTCAGGTCCGCTCTCGGGCCGCTCTTTATCCTCTCGCCGCTGTCACTGCTTTAATTCAGCTCCGCTCTCGGGCCGCTCTTTATCCTCTCGCCGCTGTCACTGCTTTAATTCAGGTCCGCTCTCGGGCCGCTCTTTATCCTCTCGCCGCTGTCACTGCTTTAATTCAGGTCCGCTCTCGGGCCGCTCTTTATCCTCTCGCCGCTGCCGCTGCTTTAATTCAGCTCCGCTCTCGGGCCGCTCTTTATCCTCTCGCCGCTGCTTTAATTCAGCTCCGCTCTCGGGCCGCTCTTTATCCTCTCGCCGCTGCTTTAATTCAGCTCCGCTCTCGGGCCGCTCTTTATCCTCTCGCCGCTGTCACTGTTTTAATTCAGCTCCGCTCTCGGGCTGCTCTTTATCCTCTCGCCGCTGTCACTGCTTTAATTCAGCTCCGCTCTCGGGCCGCTCTTTATCCTCTCGCCGCTGCCGCTGCTTTAATTCAGCTCCGCTCTCGGGCCGCTCTTTATCCTCTCGCCGCTGTCGCTGTTTTAATTCAGCTCCGCTCTCGGGCCGCTCTTTATCCTCTCGCCGCTGTCGCTGTTTTAATTCAGCTCCGCTCTCGGGCCGCTCTTTATCCTCTCGCCGCTGTCACTGCTTTAATTCAGCTCCGCTCTCGGGCCGCTCTTTATCCTCTCGCCGCTGCCGCTGCTTTAATTCAGCTCCGCTCTCGGGCCGCTCTTTATCCTCTCGCCGCTGTCACTGCTTTAATTCAGGTCCGCTCTCGGGCCGCTCTTTATCCTCTCGCCGCTGCCGCTGCTTTAATTCAGCTCCGCTCTCGGGCCGCTCTTTATCCTCTCGCCGCTGCCACTGCTTTAATTCAGCTCCGCTCTCGGGCCGCTCTTTATCCTCTCGCCGCTGTCACTGCTTTAATTCAGCTCCGCTCTCAGGCCGCTCTTTATCCTCTCGCCGCTGCTTTAATTCAGCTCCGCTCTCGGGCCGCTCTTTATCCTCTCGCCGCTGCTTTAATTCAGCTCCACTCTCGGGCCGCTCTTTATCCTCTCGCCACTGTCACTGCTTTAATTCAGGTCCACTCTCGGGCCGCTCTTTATCCTCTCGCCACTGCTTTAATTCAGGTCCGCTCTCGGGCCGCTCTTTATCCTCTCGCCGCTGTCACTGCTTTAATTCAGCTCCGCTCTCGGGCCGCTCTTTATCCTCTCGCCGCTGTCACTGCTTTAATTCAGCTCCGCTCTCGGGCCGCTCTTTATCCTCTCGCCGCTGTTTTAATTCAGCTCCGCTCTCGGGCCGCTCTTTATCCTCTCGCCGCTGTCACTGCTTTAATTCAGCTCCGCTCTCGGGCCGCTCTTTATCCTCTCGCCGCTGTCACTGCTTTAATTCAGGTCCGCTCTCGGGCCGCTCTTTATCCTCTCGCCGCTGTCACTGCTTTAATTCAGCTCCGCTCTCGGGCTGCTCTTTATCCTCTCGCCGCTGCTTTAATTCAGGTCCGCTCTCGGGCCGCTCTTTATCCTCTCGCCGCTGCTGCTGCTTTAATTCAGCTCCGCTCTCGGGCCGCTCTTTATCCTCTCGCCGCTGTCACTGCTTTAATTCAGCTCCACTCTCGGGCCGCTCTTTATCCTCTCGCCGCTGTCACTGCTTTAATTCAGCTCCGCTCTCGGGCCGCTCTTTATCCTCTCGCCGCTGCCGCTGCTTTAATTCAGCTCCGCTCTCGGGCCGCTCTTTATCCTCTCGCCGCTGCTTTAATTCAGCTCCGCTCTCGGGCCGCTCTTTATCCTCTCGCCGCTGCTTTAATTCAGCTCCGCTCTCGGGCCGCTCTTTATCCTCTCGCCGCTGCTTTAATTCAGCTCCGCTCTCGGGCCGCTCTTTATCCTCTCGCCGCTGCCGCTGCTTTAATTCAGCTCCGCTCTCGGGCCGCTCTTTATCCTCTCGCCGCTGCTTTAATTCAGCTCCGCTCTCGGGCCGCTCTTTATCCTCTCGCCGCTGTCACTGCTTTAATTCAGCTCCGCTCTCGGGCCGCTCTTTATCCTCTCGCCGCTGCCACAATCTGTATGAACATCAGATGCCATATCAGTCACTCATGAAATCTAAATGAGAGGGTTGCAAATCTATTCTGTCACCAGCTTGTTCTACTGCGCCCGTCTCTCCGTCCCCCACTTCCAGCTCCTCTGCACCTCGACGATCTCGATAGCCGCCTCCTCAGCGGTGGTTAAATGCGCCATGGAGGGTGGCCCTCCTCCTGTCCTCCCCCTCTCCCTCTTATTGTGGGCTCTCTTTTCCTGCAATGAGGGAGACAAGTGGAGTTTGAGCGAGAATGTTGGAGTGAGTGTAGAGAATCCATAGCATAGATGCTTAGAGGGAGACAAAGATGGAGTGAGGTGCCAATGCCAAGGGCCCTCCCTGTGCGTTGTCAGTCGTTGTCCTTGCATAACAGTGAGAGCGAGTGTGAGGGGTGCACGGTAGAATGGTGGAGTGATTGTGTACATAGAGAGAGAGGGATGGTTAACGGTGCAAGGGATGGAAGGGCAAGTTGCGGGTTGACAATGCAGAGTGCTGGTGATGAGAAGAGATGGGGAGCAGATTGAAGGTAAGTGTGATGTTCTCCTCACTTTTGCTGAGCGGAGCAGATCATTGAACCTTTTCCTGCACTGAACCCAGGTGCATGAACACACTTGGTTTGCCGAGGAGGCTTCCTCCGTCCATTGGAGGGGAACAGAACCTCCTCGCGCCCTCTCACTCCCTCCACAAGAGCACGGAGGGAGTCATCATCAAATCGGGGCGAAGTCTTGGTTCTTGCAGCAGTCATCTCGCTGACAATACCACCGAGGAAGTGTCTGAAAGTGAACAAAACCCCAAGGCTGCACGGGCCCCTTAAATGCAGCTGAATCGAAGACGTCAGCAGAGATGAGCAGCAGACCCGAACCCACTGATTGGGCCGAGTAACGCGCACGGCGGGCTTAATAAACCCAGTTAACTCAAAATCCTTATCGCAGTGCGGCTGAAACCGGCAGCGGGACCGGAACCCGCCAACCCGCCTCCGATGGCAAAATCGCCGCCAAAGTATTTCTTTAATTTCTCTGCCATTTCCTTATTCCCCATTATAATTTCTCCTGTCTCAGCCTGTAAGGGACCCACATTTACTTTCGCTAATCTTTTCCTTTTTACATACCTATAGAAGCTTTTACAGTCTGTTTTTATGTCTCTCACTAGTTTACTCTCATATTCTATTTTCCCTTTCTTTATCAATTTCTTGGTCCTCCTTTGCTGAATTCTAAAATCCTCCCAATCCTCAGGCTTACTACTCTTTTTGGCAGCATTATAAGCCTCTTCCTTTGATCTAATACTATCATTAACTTTTCTTGTTAGTCACGGTTGGACCACTTTTCCTGTGGGGTTTTTGTGCCTTAAAGGAATGTAAATTTGTTGTAAATGATGTATTAATTCTTTAAATGCTAGCCATTGCTTTTCTACCATCATACCTTTTAATGTAGTTTCCCAATCTACCTTAGCTAACTCGCCCTCATACCTACGTAGTTTGATTTGTTTAGATTTAAGACCCTAGTTTCGGATTTAACTAAATCACTTTCAAACTCAATATAAAATTCTATCATATTATGGTCACTCTTCCCTAAAGGCCCCTTTACTACAAGGTTATTAATTAACCCTTTCTCATTGCACAATACTAGATCTAAAATAGCCTGTTCCCCATTTGGTTCCTCAACATACTGATCTAGGAAACTATCTTGCATACATTCCATGAATTCGTCCTCCACACTATTACTGGAAATTTGGTTTGCCCAGTCTATATGTAGATTAAAGTCCCCCATGATTACTGTATTACCCTTGTTACATGTGCCTCTAATTTCCTGATTTATACTCTGCCTATTGCTAGGCAGCCTATAAACAACTCCCACCAATGTTTTCTGCCCCTTGCTGTTTCTTAGCTCCACCCAAACTGATTCTACTTCTTGATTTTCAGAGCTAAGATCCTTTCTCT
Organism: Squalus acanthias; assembly: GCA_030390025.1. Lineage (NCBI taxonomy): Eukaryota > Metazoa > Chordata > Chondrichthyes > Squaliformes > Squalidae > Squalus > Squalus acanthias. The sequence continues at coordinate 46,755 of JASTWF010001650.1, read as the reverse complement.
CTAATGTCTTTATCCCATCCTTTATTATCAGGGCTATCCCTCCTCCTTTTCCATTTTGCCTATCTCTTCTAAAAGTTAAGTATCCTGGAATATTTAGTTCCCAACCTTGGCCACTTTGCAACCACGTCTCCGTTATGGCTATTAGATCAAACCTGTTCATTTCTATCTGCGCTATTAATTCATCTATTTTGTTGCGAATGCTTCGTGCATTCAGATTTAGTGCTTTTAGCTTTGACTTATTCTATTTTTCCCTGATGTCACCTTAGTCACTGATCAACCGCTGTACATGGCCTTCTTTGATCTCACAAAGGCCTTCGATACTGTCAACCATGAGGGATTATCGAGTGTCCTCCTCAAATTCGGCTGCCCTCAAAAGTTTGTCACCATCCTCCGCCTGCTTCACGACGACATGCAAGCCGTGATCCTGACCAATGGATCCACCACAGACCCAATTCACGTACAGGACCGGGGTCAAGCAAGGCTGTGTCATCGCACCAACACTCTTCTCGATCTTCCTTACTGCAATGCTCCATCTCACCCTCAGTAAGCTCTCCGCTGGAGTGGAGCTAATTTACAGAACAAACGGGAAACTGTTCAACCTCCATCGTCTCCAGCCCAGATCCAAGGTGATCCCATCCTGTCGTCGAATTACAGTATGCAGATGACGCTTGTGTCTGCGCACACTCGGAGGTCGAACTCCAAACCATCGTCAACACCTTCACCGAAGCGTACAAGAGCATGGGCCTTACACTAAACATCTGTAAGACAAAGGTCCTCTACCAACCTGCCCCCGCCACACAGTACTGCCCCCCGATTATCAAAATCCACGACAAGGCCTTGGACAACGTGGACCACTTTCCATACCTCGGGAGCCTACTGTCAACAAGGGCAGATGTCGACATCGAAGTCCAACACCGCCTTCAGTGTGCCAGTGCAGCCTTCGGTCGCCTGAGGAAGAGAGTGTTTGAAGACCAGGACCTCAAACCCGGCACCAAGCTCATGGTCTACAGAGCAGCAGTGATACCCGCCCTCCTGTATGCCTCAGAGACATGGACCATGTACAGCAGGCACCTCAAAGCACTGGAGAGGTACCACCAACGCTGTCTCCGCAAGATCCTGCAAATCCATTGGCAGGATAGGCGCACCAACGTCAGTGTTCTCGCTCAGGCCAACATTCCCAGCATCGAAGCTTTGACTACGCTCGATCAGCTCTGATGGACGGGTCACATCGTCAGCATGCCCGATACGAGACTCCCAAAACAAGAGCTCTACTCGGAGCTCCGACACATCAAGAGAGCCCCAGGTGGGCAGAGGAAACGCTTCAAGGACACCCTCAAAGCCTCCTTGAAAAAGTGCAACATCCCCACCGACACCGGGGAATCCCTGGCCCAAGACCGCACAAAGTGGAGGAGAAGCATCAGGGAAGGCGCCGAACACCTCGAGTCTCTTCGCCGGGAGCAAGCGGAAGCCAAGCGCAAGGAGCGCAAGGAGCGCAAGGAGCGCACGTCAACCCAAGCACCCCACCCACCCGCCCCTTCAACCACCGTCTGTCCCCACCTGTGACAGAGACTGTAGGTCCCGCATTGGACTCATCAGTCACCTGAGAACTCATTTTTAATGTGGAAGCAAGTCATCCTCGGTTCCGAGGGACTGCCTAAGAAGAAGAAGAAGAAGATACCTTTGTTACTCTCTCTGTCTCTTCCTGACCCACTCTGCTTATTTTTACCCAAAACTCTGCTCTGCTCTAGAGCCTTGACATTTCTCTCGCTGCTTTTAAATTTACTCTTTCCTGAATCCTCCCGCCCCCTGCTTCATTAGTTTAAAGCCCTGTCTACTGCCCTAGTTATTCAATTCGCCAGGACACTGGTCCCAGCCCGGTTTAAGTGGAGCCCATCCCAACGGAACAGCTCCCTCTTTCCCCAGTACTGGTGCCAGTGCCCCATGAATTGAAACCCCTGCCTCCCACACCACTCTTTGAGCCATGCTTTTAAACCTCTAATCTGTTTGTCCCTATGCCAATTGGCGCGTGGCTCAGGTAACAATCCAGAGATTATTACCTTTGAGGTTCTGCTTTTCAATTTGGATCCTAGCTCCTCAAACTCCCTCAGCAGAACCTCATTCCTCGATCTACCTATGTCGTTGGTTCCTACGTGGACCACAACAACTGGATCCTCCCCCTCCCACTCCAAGTTCTCCTCCAGCCTCAAGGAGATATCTTTAACCCTGGCACCGGGCAGGCAACACAACCCTCGGATCTCTCAGTCATGGCTGCAGAGAACAGTATCTATCCCCCTGACTATACTGTCCCCTACCACAACTACATTCCCTTTCACTCCCCCCACTTGAATGGCCTCCTGCACCATGGTGCCATGGTCAGCTTGCTCATCCACCCTGCAGGCTTTTCCCTCATCCACACAGGCAGCAAGAACCTCACACCTGTTGGACAAGGGCAAAGGCTGAGGCTCCTCCAGCACTGCACCTGGGGTCCCCTTACCTGCCTGAGTTGCAGTCACACCCTCCTGTCCCTGACCACTAACCAGACCTGTACCACTACCTAACCTAAGGGGTGTGGCTGCCTCCTGGATCAAAGTGTCCAGGTAACTCTCCCCATCCCTGATGCCCCGCAATGTCTGCACCTCAGACTCCAGCTCAAAAACTCTGAGCTGAAGTTCCTCAAGATGCAGACACTTACTGCAAACGTGGTTGTCCGGGATCACAATGCTCTCCACAAACTCCCACATGCTGCAGTTGCGGCACACCACCTGCACTGCCATCCCTATATGACCTTGTTTAATTTAATTAAATTTAATTACATTTGTAATTAGTTAACTTAGTTTACATTGTAGTTTCTTAACTACTTACTTGATCTAGATTAAGTTAAGGTACTGAAATTAAATATCTGCCTGTAACACAAAGCACTACAAGTAGTGTAGGCAAAAAGCAACAAATCCTTCCCCTCTTCTCCAAATTCCCACTCTTCCCAAATTCCCAAATAAAACACTCTGTTCAAGCTCCACTCCGTTTAATCCCGCTCTGTGCTCTGTAGAAATGTTTACATTTTATACTCTAGGAGCCTCACCCAATTTACAGGTGTTGACTCAGCTGCCCTGCTCCTGGTGATTGGCGCCTGTTCAAGACAAACACTGACAGCCGACTGATGGTTAACTGCCACGGACAGGCAGCTTCTGTTAACCACAGTTTTTAAAGTTCCAGGTTAAAATCAAAATCTTAAATTAAATTTCACTTTTTACAGCTTCTGCTTACCCAATATTAACCTGAAATTCCCACTCTTCCCAAATTCCCAAATAAAACACTCTGTTCAACTCCACTCCGTTTAATCCCGTTCTGTGCAGTGGAACCATTCTCTCTGTATCCACTCTATCAAAACCTTTCATCATTTTAAAGACCTCTATTAGGTCACCCCTCAGCCTTCAATTTTCAAGAGAAGAGAGACCCAGCCTGTTCATCCTTTCCTGATAGGTGTAACCTCGCATTTCTGGTATCATCCTTGTAAATCTTCTCTCCAGTGCCTCTATATCCTTTTTATAATACGGCGACCAGAACTGTACGCAGTCTCCAAGTGTGGTCTAACCAAGGTTCAATGCAGGTTTAGCATAACTTCCCTACTTTTCAATTCTATCCCTCTAGAAATAAACCCGAGTGCTTGGTTTGCTTTTTTATGGCCTTGCTAACCTGTGTCGCAACTTTTAGTGATTTGTGTATTTGTACTCTGAGATTCCTTTGTTCCTCTACCCCATTTAGATTCTTATTTTCCAATATGTGACCTCCCTATTTTTCTTACCAAAATGTAATACCTCACATTTATCTGTGTTGAATTTCATTTGCCAATTATATGCCCATTCTGCAAGTTTATTAATGTCCTCCTGTAATTTGTTGCAGTCCTCCAGTATTGACTATCCCCCCCAATTTGGTATCATCCGCAAATTTAGAAATTGTGTTTTTGATTCCAAAGTCTAAATCGTTAATATAAATTGTGAACAACAGTGGTCCCAGCACTGATCCTTGTGGAACACCACTTCCCACCTTCTGCCACTGTGAATAGCTACCCTTTACTCCCACTCTCTGCTTTCTGTCCTGAAGCCAGCTAGCAATCCATTCTGCTACTTGTCCCCTGACTCCGCATTCTCTGACCTTGTTCATCAGTCTATTATGGGATACCTTATCGAAGGCTTTTGAAAAGCTAGATAAATGACATCTACTGCATTACCCTTGTCTACGCTCTCTGTTACCTCTTCAAAAAAATCAATGAGATTGGCCAAGCAAGACTTTCCCTTTTGAAATCCATGCTGACTGTTCATTATTATATTTTTGGTTTCTAGATGTTCTTCTATTTTCTCCTTTAGTCTGGGATTCCATTATTTTTCCAACCACCGATGTTAAGCTGACTGGTCTATAATTCCCTGGACATGTTCTATCTCCCTTCTTAAATATCGGTATTACGTCAGCTCTCCGCCAGTCCTCTGGCACTACACCTTGTTCTAATGAACTATTAAGTATGTGTAGTAATGCCTCTGCTATCTTGTCCCGAGATTCATTTAAAATGCGCGGATGAAATCCGTCTGGACCAGGGGTTTTATCCTCTTTGAGTTTGATTAGTTTATTTAATATTTCTCCTCTTTTCATTTTAAATGCAGTTATCTCATTACTAATCTCATCATCCAATGTCATGTCCATCTGTTCTGTCTCCCTGGTAAATACTGAAGCAAAATAATTATTTAATATTTCTGCCATCTCTCTGTCGCTGCCTGTGATCTTATCCTGTCCCTCCCTTACATAGAAACATAGAAGATAGGAGCAGGAGTCGGCCATTCGGCCCCTCTAGCCAGCTCCGCCATTCGATGAGATCATGGCTGATCATCCAAACTCAGTACCCTGTACCTGCCTTCTCCCCATATCCCTTGATCCCTTTAGCTTTAAGAAATATATCTAACTCATTCTTGAATATATTTAATGACTTGGCCTCAACTACCTTCTGTGGTAGAGAATTCCACAGGTTCACCACTCTCTGGGTGAAGAAATTCTTCCTCATTTCTGTCCTAAATGGCTTACCCCTTATCCTTAGATTATGACCCCTGGTTCTGGACTCTCCGACCATCGGGAACATTCTTCCTGCATCTCGTTTGTCCAGACCTGTCAGAATTTTAAATGTTTCGATGAGATCCCCTCTCATTCTCCTATACTCCAGCGAATATAAGCCCAATCGACCCAATCTCTCCTCATATGTCATTCCTGCCATCCCAGGTATCAGCCTTGTGAATCTTCGCTGAACTCCTTCCATGGCAAGAACATCCTTCCTCAGATAAGGCGACCAAAACTGCACACAGTACTCAAGGTGTGGTCTCACCAAGGCCCTGTACAACTGCAGCAGGACATCCCTGTTCCTATACTCAAACCCTTTCGCTATGAAGGCCAACATACCATTTGCCTTCTTCACCGCCTGCTGCACCTGCATGCTTACCTTCAGTGACTGGTGCACAAGGACACCCAGGTCTCGTTGCACTTCCCCTTCTCCCAATCTATTGCCATTCAGATAATAGTCTGCCTTTCTGTTTTTGACACCAAAGTGGATAACCTCGCATTTATCCACGTTATATTGCATCTGCCACGCTTCTGCCCACTCACCCAACCTGTTCAAATCATCCTGGAGTTTCTCAGTATCCTCCTCGCAGCACACACTCCCACCCAGCTTTGTGTCATCTGCAAACTTGGAGATATTACATCTAGTTCCCTCGTCTAGATCATTAATATATATTGTGAATAGCTGGGGTCCTAGCACCGATCCCTGGGGTACCCCACTACTCACTGCCTGCCACTCGGAAAAAGACCCATTAATTCCTACCCTCTGCTTTCTGTCCGCCAACCAGTTCTCTATCCAAGTCAATACCTTGCCCCCAATCCCTTAGTGGCCCTATTCCCATCCCCACTTTCCTTTTTTTATTGATGTGTCTGTAAAATCTTTTCCTATTTTGTTTTATGTTCCTTTTTGCCTTTCTAATTGTTTTTTTTTACTTCTCTCTTAATCTCTTCATATTCTCCTTTATCAGTCTGCAACCCCCAGTCTGCAATCCCCCATCGGAGATCTCATCTCTTCCCCTTTCTGTTCCTCACTCTGATCCATGCACAAATCAGAAAACACACACTCAGTCAGATTTCCTTCCACTGTTATTTCCAGATGTTATAAATCTCACATTTAAGTTGTTGAAATAACGTGACTCTTAAAACATACGAAAATTGACAGACAGGAAAATTCCCTCTGCTCCATCCAGCATGTCCCACACAACTGTGATGTCTTGTCCATCACAATATATGGACTCCCCGCCCGACCCGAGACCCTGTGATCTCCTGGGATATGCGAACAGCCAGACTCAAAAAAACAGGCCAATTTGGAAATAAAACACGGGGAAATTCCTCTCCCACCTCCTTCGGTGATGGAAACTCGTCCAGCAGATCACTCTGGCTCTGATAAGTCCATGAATTACAAAGCGATTGCTTTTCCACTTCTACTCTGCAGGCTCCATCTGAAGACAGGGGCCTCGGAGCCTGGTCTCCAACGATCTCCAATCCACCTCTGTACCGGCAGACACTCCCCGAACATTGGGCGATGACTTGAAACCGGTCGGCAGTTGTCCAGAGTTCCCACATCTGTGTCGTTTCCGCTTGAACAAAAAGTGTCACAACATTTTCTAAAGTGCCAACTGTGACATCCTTTAATTCACTGGGAGCTGCTGCCATTCCTTCAGGCCGTGTCGTGCTCAGTGGATTGGAATTCAGTGACTGAGCCAGCAGTGATTGGATGAAACATCAGCCCCTAAACATGGACGGGCCGAATGGGGGGAATGGGGACCTCATTATCCGGATGTATCGGCACAATTTGCCTGGGAAAATTTCTGGAGGCATGACCTTCCCATTTAAGACATTTTTTAGACATCCTAACCGTGGAGGGCGCACCCACATGGTTTCCCCTCCCTCCCCGGCTCCCGTGCAGTGTTCACTTTTAGCACACCCCAGAACTCAGTTTGTTGACACCCAAAGACAACCCAGAACGAGGAAAAGAAACAAACCAAACCAAACACTCCCCACAAGACCCAAGAGACAACCAGGTGGGTGGAAAATACCGCGTCACTTGAAGAATGAGGAGGAGCTTACAAGAGAGCTGCTTACAAAGGATCGGCTTTACAAGGGAGCTGATCTTCATTCGGCCATTCTGAACACACTGCTGGCGACTAACCAGGTAGTACTGAGGACGAGGAGGGTGGAGGGACTTGTACGGGAACAGAGGCTTCAATGACCAGGACAGACACAATAAAGTGAGCATTACCCATGAGTGCCGCACTGCTGGTTTACCCTAATCTGATGGGCATTCCATCTCAACAGCCAGGCCACCAATCAGAAGCTGGCAGGATCCAAATCCAGATCCTGACGGTTCAGCTTACTGTTTGGATCCGGCGCTGGCACCCGTGAATAACACCCACTTTGATCAGTTTGTCCTGGGAGCCGGAGAGTCTGTTCGCTTGCAGTTACGGTCCGCCCGTCTCACCCTGAGTACCAGTTGGACAGTGTCCGGCAGTGTGTGGAGGATGCCAGAATGAAGCATAAAGACTTCCTAAAAGACAAAGGTTCGTCTTTACTCTTCAAATGACTTGGCGTTCTCCCGTGGGCTCCTGATGTCAGACTGGCAATATTCAACACCAGGGTGTCTGAGAAGCACGGTTTGTGAGGTCAGTAAAGGGTTAACCAGAACCACCACCTGCTGCAATTTCCTGGCGCATCCTGGAGATCAGGCAACCCCGAGCAACAGAATCCAGAAACCAAAGAACGAAAGACTGTCGGGCCTCCGCCCTGACTGCCTGAGGTCCTCCAGCAGATTGGTGATTGTCCAGTGATGCGAGCAAGTCGATCAACCTGGTAACTCCCCCAAGTCCTGAAGATGTTCTGGACTACCTCAGTGTGGATCATCCACTAGTTAGGGTGGACTACAGAGCAGCTGAGTGTGCCGACTGTTGTGTTGTCCTCCCCGGGCCAAATGTGGCACCAAGAGTGTCACCCCATCGTTCAAGCACCAATGGAAAGCAATGCGTCATCTTGACAGAGGGACCCCAGGAAGGAGGGTTCCCCACCCTGTTTGTTGACTTACCGGACCCTCGTCATATTGTCTGTCTGCAGACACACTGACTTACCCTGCACCGAGTCTGAAAGTGGAAATGTCCTCTTATACCGTTCACATCCCGAGCCTGTTGAAATGCCAAGTGAAATCACTGGCCGAGAAGACCATTCAACCTGAATGGGGCTCCCACCCATATGTCAAAGCATTAGCTGAAGAGCCTGATGGCTGTAGCACCAACCCCTGGAGAACACTGCGCTCCCAGGACCACCAGCTCTAGTTCAGATCCTGCGACAAAGGAGACCTGTGGAAACATTACTGGCGGAGTGATGGTCACCCAGAGGGCTCGACTGGAGAAATATCCCCAACAGTTGAGCCTTCTGGATGACTATCACTCGCTCTCAGTGTGGATGGTAGAAGACCATGATGTCACCTGCCATTGTGCCCACTAGTAGACGGTTCCTCTGATGGTCAAACCGAACCACATCGTGAGAAACATGGAGGCTCAAGCTGCTAATGTAGAGGATACTCACTCCTTCTGGTCTCCTGGACCCAAGGCATCCAGAGTGATCCACTTCCACAGGGAAGGGCTGGAAATGGCCCACCCACCCAGCTCTGTGGTGGGCTATCAAGGCAGGAATCACTGCTGGGGGAGGTGGAGCTGGACAGGGTCTCGAAGGTTACTTGTTGCGAGCTCCCTGCATTCCAGGTCCTAATCTGGAATGACAGGGCTGTCATGGTACAAAGGACATTGTGTTCCGGATAAAGCCTGGAAAGGGCTGCTGTCCCTGAAGGGGTCTGTGGATGGGGTGGGCTAAGCTACAAAGTGAGTCACCCGGGAATGCCTGAAGGTTCTGCTGGAGATGCTTGTAGTTCTGCAGCAGCTCCTCCACTTGCTCGCCAAACAAGTCCTCGGCACCAAAGGGCCTCTGCAGTTCCTGCAGGATCCCGAAGGTGGGTGTCAAAGCTAAGTGTCGATGCAAGATCCACAGGGCGATAGATCCTGCTCCTACACTGAGGGCACCCACACTGCCTGCTGCTGCAGTAGATGCTCTCTGAAGGTGGTCCTCTCTCTGTGGATGGGATTACTCCCTCTACTCACCTGCGAGGGATTAGCCTGCTGGTCAGTGAAGCTGGGCCCAGTGGATTTGGTGGCGGGGAGTTCGGGATATGCGCCAATCCCTGCAGGAAGGTGCGCCAGACCCACATGTGCCACCATGTGGATTCTGGTGGGTGGAACAGAACTAGTTTCCTGGGCGGTTCCCTTCCTTCTCATGCTCTCACCACTGGGGTTCGTCAGCTGTACCAGTGACCCGCAAGTTGTGAAGCAGGCTGGCGGAGGCACTGTGGACATTGTCTACCTTGGCCATAACCGGAGGGTGCTGATCAATTCGCCCTAACAGCCCTGGACACTGGTAGGACCAATCCAGCAACGGTCGATGCCTGAGGCCTTTGCAAGACCCCAAGTAAAGACTCAACCCCCCCAAGTGGAGGGTCGTCCGGAACCCACACTTTCAGACTCGAGTTCACCCTGGTGTTGAATACATGAAAAAGCCTAAACTCGGTTAGAAATTGCTGTAGTCATGAAATGGTCTGTTAAGTAAACAAGGAGATAGTGGGGAACAAGAAATTCAGCAACATTGCAAAAGAAGATAGGGGGCTGGAGACAGTCACCACTCCCTGTCTTCTCAAAAATGCAGAACCGGCTAAACAATGAGCTGATTAAAAAGCAAAAAGACATCTGTGAGAACTTAGTGTGAAGGTTGTTCTCAGATAAGGATAGCTTGCTTACTAACTGCCACATAGGCATAACAGAGAAAAAAGGTATAAAGGAACAGCTATTGAACACTGAAAGCAGCACGAAACCAGAGGGTGAGAAGCTTCAGTCAACAGAACACAGCAAGAGACCACAGCCACTCGGAAGGAACGCCGGGGCTCGATGAACAGACTGCAACTATCTTCTTGTTAAGTATTACTTCTTTGTACTGGCTGTTTAATACTTAATAAACCTGTTTTACTGATACACAATATACCTGGACCCAGAGTGGTTTGTGTAGTCACGGACAAATTAATTCAGAGCTTTTAAAAGACCGGATGAACATCACAAGCCATGCAAGCAATGCAGACAGACCTTTGTGTTTATGTCGTGTAGAATACAGTAGCCTAGTGTTTAGGGAACTGGACTGTCAATGCAGAAGCAAACAGGGTGAGATGAAGAGGGCTGGGAGGAGGCTCGAGTGGAGCAGTAAACACCGGCATAGACTTCTCGGGCCGATGGCTTGTTTCTGTGCTGTATATTCGATGTAATTCGATGGAAGTTATCAGTTCAGATACCCCCAAATCAGACCTCTTCCAGCACATCCAACCTCTCTCTTCTGAATGGGATGGTGTGTGATGTAAGAAAACTACTCAGCACTTGGTCTAAGCGTCAAACAAAGCTTTAATCAACTGTTTTACAACATGGAGATCTAGTTGTGTCCTTCGCTGGTTCCTGTTAAAGAATGTCCTGAGCAAGCTGGGCCCATGCCTGAGTATTTATACTCTCCCTGGACAGCGCCACCAGCAGGCCGCCCAGTATTATTTCATGAGTCATTTCCACATGAATGACAAGATTGATGTCAGTGTGTAAACAAAGCGTTCATTCATACCGGGGAGAAGCGAGTATTTGATGAGAGACCATGTTTGAAATTGTTTCTCTAGAATGACCTGTGAAACTGAACTCAATGCATCTGGGACCCAAACACCGGATGCTGACCTTAGGGGGCACATTTTGGTCGGGGGAATAAGGAGGCCACATACTGCTTGGAAAATAAGAGTCTGAATGGGGTAGAGGAGCAGAGGGATCTGGGGGTACAGATTCACAAATCACTAAAAGTAGCGACACAGGTTAATAAGGCCAGAAAAAAATTCAGTTGGAGGGTGAGAAAGTTGTATCTCAAACCAGTGTCCTGATCTTAAACAAAGGCAATTATAATGGCATGAGGGCAGAACTGGCTAAAGTCGACTGGAAAAATAAATTAAAGGGTAAGACAGTTGAAATGCAGTGGCGGACATTTAAGGAGATATTTCATAACTCTCAACAAAAATATATTCCAGTGAGAAAGAAAGATTTTAAGAGAAGGGAGCACCATCCGTGGCTAACTAAGGAAGTAAAGGATGGTATCAAATTGAAAATAAAGGCATACAATGTTTCCAAGATTGGTGGGAGACCAGAGGATTGGGAAATTTTTAAAAACCAGCAAAGGATGACTAAAAGAATAATAAAGAGAGAGATGAATTATGAGAGTAAACTGGCAAGAAACATTAAAACAGATAGTAAGAGCTTCTACAGGTATATAAAAAGGAAGAGGGTAGCTAAAGTAAACATTGGTCCCTTAGAGGATGAGACTGGGGAATTAATAATGGGGAATGGGGAAATGGCAGAGACTCTGAACAAATATTTTGTATCTGTCTTCACGGTAGAAGACACTAACAACATCCCAATAATGGATAATCAAGGGGCCACAGGGAGTGGGGAACTAAAGACAATCACTATCACTAAGGAAATAGTACTTGGTAAAATAATGGGACTAAAAGATGACAAGTCCCCTGGACCAGATGGCCTGCATCCCAGGGTCTTAAAAGAAGTGGCTACAGAGATAGTGGATGCATTGGTTGCAATATACCAAAATTCCCTGGACTCTGGAGAGGTCCCAGCGGATTGGGAAACCGCAAATGTAACACCCCTATTTAAGAAAGGAGGTAGACAGAAAGCAGGAAACTATAGACCAGTTAGCCTAACATCTGTCGTTGGGAAAATACTGGAGTCCTTCATTAAGGAAGCAGTAGCAGGGCATTTGGAAAATCATAATGCAGTCAAGCAGAGTCAGCATGGTTTTATGAAAGGGAAATCATGTTTAACAAATTTGCTGGAGTTCTTTGAGGATGTAACGAGTAGGGTAGACAAAGGTAAGCCAGTGGATATGGTGTATTTGGATTTCCAGAAGGCATTCGATAAGGTGCCACATAAAAGGTTACTGCATAAGATAAGAGCTCACGGAATTGGGGGTAATATATTAACATGGATAGAGAATTGGCTAACTAACAGAAAGCAGAGAGTCGGGATAAATGGGCCATTTTCCGGTTGGCAAACGGTAACTAGTGGGGTGCTACAGGGATCGGTGCTGGGGCCTCAACTATTTACAATCTACATTAATGACTTGGATGAAGGGACCGAGTGTAATGTAGCCAAGTTTGCGGATGATACTGTTAGGGAGAAATTAATTCACTCCAGTCTGTGTTGATAGGTAAAAGCAAAACAGTTTATTTAATATTCAGAGATCTCTGGGAGAAGCGTCACAGACCTTACCCGGCCTGGTGACTACGGCTTCTCGACCTCCCATTGTCAATTACAACCTTTTATTTAAGAATTGTCCAATCACATAGTTACAAAATATCACATGATTACAATTACGTCAATTCAAACTAAACAATTATGTCAATTCAAACTAAACCATTAATTCGTTATATTTCTTATCTTGTCAGCTACAAACTAAAAGCAATTCAATGACGTATATATGCTGCTATGTTTGCCTGAGTAAGGGGCCACTGTCTCATTCTCACACTTGTCTATTGTATTCTGGCCTTGAATGTTGCCAGGTTTCCAACTCTCACCCATGCTTATCTCTCCACCTGGGTTCTTATTCTATTTCGTACAGAAAAGAGAGGTTTTAATTTAATTTAATTTAACATGAGTTCAAATTAATTCTTTCAATACAAAGATGGGTGGGAAAGCAAGTTGTGCAGAGGACTCAAAGAACCTGCAAAGGGATATAGACAGGCTAAGTGAGTGGGCAAACATTTGGCAGATGGAGTATAATGTGGGAAAGTGCGAGGTTATACACTTTTGGCAGGAAAAATAAAAAAGCTAATTATTATTTAAATGGAGAGAGATTACAAAATGCTACAGTTCAGAGGGACCTGGGGGTCCTTGTGCATGAAACACAAAAAGTTAGCATGCAGGTACAGCAAGTAATCAAAAAGGCAAATGGAATGTTGGCCTTTATTTCAAGGGGGTTGGAGTATAAAAGCAGGGAAGTCCTGCTACAACTGTACAGGGTATTGGTGAGACCACACCTTGAGTACTGCGTACAGTTTTGGTCTCCTTATTTAAGGAAGGGTATACTTGCATTGGAGGCAGTTCAGAGACGATTCACTAGGTTAATTCCAGAGATGAGGGGGTTGACTTATGAGGAAAGGTTGAGCAGGCTGGGCCTATACTCATTGGAGTTTAGAAGAATGAGAGGTGATCTTATTGAAACATAAGATACTGAGGGGCTCGACAAGGTAGATGCAGAGAGGATGTTTCCCCTCGTGGGGAAATCTAGAACTCGGGGGTATAGTTTCAGAATAAAGGGTCGCCCTTTTAGAACTGAGATGAGGAGGAATTTCTTCTCTCAGAGGGTCGTAAATCTGTGGAATTCTCTGCCCCAGAGAGCTGTGGAGGCTGGGTCATTAAATACATTTAAGGTGGAGATAGACAGATTTTTGCAAGATAAGGGAGTGAAGGGTTATGGGGAGCGAGCGGGGAAGTGGCTTTGAGCCCAAGATCAGCCATGATCTTATTGAATGGCGGAGCAGGCTCGAGGGGCCAAGTGGCCTATTCCTGCTCCTGTTTCTTCTGTTCTTAAAGCAAACAAAGCACTGGGGATAGAATTGAAAAGCAGAAAAGCTGTGTTAAATTGTATTGGAGCACTGTGCACAGTTCTGGTCTGGTTAGACCGCACTTGGAGCACTGTGCACAGTTCCGGTCTGGTTAGACCGCACTTGGAGCACTGTGCACAGTTCCGGTCTGGTTAGACCACACTTGGAGCACTGTGCACAGTTCTGGTCTGGTTAGACCACACTGGGAGCACTGTGCACAGTTCTGGTCTGGTTAGACCACACTGGGAGCACTGTGCACAGTTCCGGTCTGGTTAGACCACACTTGGAGCACTGCGCACAGTTCTGGTCTGGTTAGACCACACTGGGAGCACTGTGCACAGTTCCGGTCTGGTTAGACCACACTTGGAGCACTGCGCACAGTTCTGGTCTGGTTAGACCACACTGGGAGCACTGTGCACAGTTCTGGTCTGGTTAGACCACACTGGGAGCACTGTGCACAGTTCTGGTCTGGTTAGACCACACTTGGAGCACTGTGCACAGTTCCGGTCTGGTTAGACCACACTTGGAGCTCTGTGCACAGTTCCTGTATGGTTAGACCACACTGGGAGCACTGTGCACAGTTCTGGTCTGGTTAGACCACACTTGGAGCACTGTGCACAGTTCCGGTCTGGTTAGACCACACTTGGAGCACTGTGCACAGTTCCTGTATGGTGAGACCACACTTGGAGCACTGTGCACAGTTCTGGTCTGGTTAGACCACACTTGGAGCACTGTGCACAGTTCTGGTCTGGTTAGACCACACTGGGAGCACTGTGCACAGTTCCGGTCTGGTTAGACCACACTTGGAGCACTGTGCACAGTTCCGGGCTGGTTAGAACACACTTGGAGCACTGTGCACAGTTCTGGTCTCCATATTATAAAAAGGACATAGAGGCACTGGAGAAGGTGCAAAAAAGATTTACAAGGATGATACCCGAACTGAGAGGTTATAACTATCAGGAAAGACTGAACAGACTGGGGCTCCTTTCTCTAGAAAAGAGAAGGCTGAGGAGTGACCTGATCGAGGTCTTTAAGATTATGAAAGGGTTCGATAGGGTAGACATAGAGAAGATGTTTCCACTTGCGGGAGAGACCAGAACTAGGGGCCATCAATATAAGATAGTCACTGATAAATCCAATGGGAATTCAGGAGAAACTTCTTTACCCAGAGAATCTGGAACTCGCTACCACAAGGAGTAGTTGAGGCAAATAGCCTGATGTATTTAAGGGAAAGCTCGATACCCACATCAGAAAGAATGGAACAGAAGGAAAGGTTGATGGGGTGAGATGGTGAAGGGTGGGAGGAGGCTCACATGGACCAGTTGGGCTGAATGGCCTGTTTCTTTGCTGTGAATACTGTGTAACCCTGTGGATAGCAATGTGTTGGGTGATTCCCAGCTGGGAGAATGGCAGAGTGCAAGGAAGCCCCTGGCAGTCTGACAAAGGTCCACCTTTCAATCCTGGCCGGCACAGGGTTTGTCTTACATCAAAATATATTGAAGTTACAACAGGGATACAGGCCATTTGGCCCAACCAGTGCGTGTCGGCCTCTGCCCTCCACCCGTGCATGTAGCCCTCATTACATTTACCCACCCTGATCCCATAAATCTTCAACTGCTTTTCCTTCATCCACCTATCCAATCTTTTATGATTTTGATGATCAGTGTTGGACATCCTGGAGAGATGTATGTTGGACAGCTTGGGGAGTTAAGTGTTAACAGTCGGACTTCTTTGTGTCTTGAAGCAACAGGCTCTCCAGGCTTTCCAATATAAACAGGATGACTTTGAAGTGTCGTGAGGAGAAAGCATGGCTGGTATTGTGATATATAAAGTGCTTGTGTAAGGAAATAAGTGTCAGTAATAAAGTATAACTTCCGTTACAGGTTAATAAGAGGGTAGCGAGTCCAATAGCTACAGATAGCAGTTGGTAAAGGCTTTTTATAGAGTCATAGGGGGGAAAATTCAGTATCGCCCCATTTGGGGCGCAATTATTGGCCGTGCGCAAAGTTTAGCGCCTGGTGCTAATTATCGCCTCCGACTGCAAACTTGACTTTTCTCGCCCCTGGAGGTGATTGGAGCGCTAAATCAGGCGCTACACACCTGTCTTAAGGCGCAAAGGCCGAGGAGCGAGGCACTAACTCAGAGCGCTGGCGAAGCTCATGTGATGTCAGTCAGCAATGGAACACACACACAATGGCGCCGGCCAGTTCTTAAAGGGGAGGGTCGATCTTGCTCTACATCCACACCCTGCTCATTGCAGCCTTGAATCTCGGCCTGGAGAGACCTGCACATCAAATCTGCTGGAAAGAACAATGGAGAGGCCCAGGGAAAGAGCTCAGAGTGCAGCCCCCACAGTCTCTAAATCGATACAAGGAAGGGCAAATCAAAATGAACCTGCAAAGTGCTGCTCAGTACCCAAAACTCCTCAACACAGCTTTGAATCTCTCCAGAAGTCTCTCTCTCTCTCTCTGACTGCGTGGTTCAAAAATGTCACCAACAATAAAAGGCAGGAAGCAGTCGCCTTTAAATAGCCCTCCCCCAGTCCCTTCATGACTGCAAAATGCTCCCCTCAACCTGTCGTTGCTAGCGGCAGGCGGTAAGGCAGGGAGCGCCACTCAATATCCGCTCCGGGGCGCTAGCGGGGCGTTGCACTCTCGAGTGACATCACGATCTGCCAGTGCAGGAGATCGTGGCGGTAATGTTTAGCGCCGCCGCAAAATGTCTAGTTAATTTCGTGAGCGGCGCAAAGATCGCCGCGCCCGGGCGCTAGTTGCTTTGCGCCTCATTAGCGCCCTCTTAAGGCACTAACGGGAGGCGCAACCAACTGAATTTTTCTCCCATAGAGTCATACAGCACAGAAAGAGGCCCTTCGGCCCATCGTGTCCGCACCAGGCCATCAAGCCCTATCTATTCTAATCCCATTTCCCAGCACTTGGTCCGTAGCCTTGTATGCTATGGCGTTTCAAGTGCTCATCTGAATGCTTCTTGAATGTTGTGAGGGTTCCTGCCTCTACCACCCTTTCAGGCAGTGAGTTCCAGATTCCAACCACCCTCTGGGTGAAAAAGTTTTCCCTCAAATCCCCTCTAAACCTCCTGCCCCTTACCTTGAAACTACGCCCCCTGGTTATTGACCCCTCTACTAAGGGGAAAAGTTCCTTTCTATCTACCCTATCTGTGCCCCTCATAATTTTGCACACCTCAATCAGGTCCCCCCTCAGCCTTCTCTGCTCTAAGGAAAACAACCCCAGCCTGTCCAGTCTCTCTTCATAGCTGAAGCGCTCCAGCCCAGGTAACATCCTGGTGAATCTCCTCTGCACCCTCTCCAATGCAATCACATCCTTCCTATAGTGTGGCGACCAGAACTGCACACAGTATTCCAGCTGTGGCCTAACTAGCGTTTTGTACAGCTCCATCATAACCTCCCTGCTCTTATATTCTATGCCTCGGCTAATGAAGGCAAGTATCCCGTATGCCTTTTTAAGTATCCCATATGCTGTTTTAAAGTTGGTAAAGTTTTTTCTTAAAGGGGTTTAGGGACTGTTATGTCAGGAAGTCTTATTTAGGGGAAGTAGTCTTTAAATGAACAACTGCAAACTGTTCACATGAATAGTCTGTTTTCAAAATTGAAATATGGTGTATAAAGGATCACGGTTTGCAACAGGACCTCAGAGGGCTTGAAAGATGAACTTGTAACTGAAAAGCCAGTCTGTGTATACAGTGAGGCTTATCACCTGTACAGTGTATCAATACAGTCTGTACAACGAACACTCCACTACCAAGTCTCGGGCTTACTTGCAACGTGCTGTAGTGAACCAGAGGAGAAAAGAGGTTGACTGCTTGCATGAAGCCATCAAAGATTAGTAACTGTGGGTTCCTGAGTATTCAAACTGCTCATATATATTCTCAAAAATGAGAAGTCAAGGACATTCAGCCTCCGATCTTCGGGTCAGCGTTCTCCAAGGCGGCCTTCAAGACACACGACAATGCAAAATCATCGAGCAGAAACTGATAGCCAAGTTCAGCACCCATGAGGACGGCCTCAACCGGGATCTTGGTTTCATGTCACGCTACAGGACGTGACTAGAGTCCAGACTAGAGTCCAGACTAGAGTCCAGACTAGAGTCGTCGTTGTCTTGTTCACAGATGTGATTTCCAGTTTTAAAAAAAAGTAAAAAGCTTAACTGCAGACTGCAGCATTTGACACGTTGGACCCCCTGTGACCCCACCTCATTGTCTTAGCTGTATTCTGATGTGTCTTTGATGTAATGCCTCCCTGACGGATTGTATCTCTGCAGACACATTGTTCTCTGTCTATATATACTTTGTATCTGATTTGTATTCCCTCACTGTACCTGACAAAGGAGCAGCGCTCCGAAAGCTCGTAATTTCAAATAAAACTGTTGGACTATAACCTGGTGTTGTGCGACTTCTCATTTTTGTCCACCCCAGTCCAACACCGGCATCTCCGCATCATATATATTCTCAGGTGCAGCCCCGAGCAGGGAAAGCTGTTTAACCTGTGCTACTTGCATGTATTAGCTGCATAAACGTAAAGCTCACCCAAAGCTCTGCGGCCCGTATCCTAACTCACATCCCGTTCACCCAGAAAGATCCAGAGAGATAGGGAAGGAAAGAAAGGAGGTGGGGTGGCAGTATTGATTCAGGAGAATGTTACAGTGCTGGAGAGAGAGAGAGGATGTCCTGGAGGGGTCAAGGACAGAATCTATTTGGTTAGAGTTAAGAAACGATAGAGGTGCCATTACACGACTAGGTGTATTCTACAGGCCGCCAACTGGTGGGAATGAATCAGGAAATTAGAGGCGAATTTAACAAGGGTAATACAGTAATCATGGGGGACTTTAATCTACATGTAGACTGGGCAAACCAAATTCGCAGTAATAGTGTGGAGGACAAATTCATGGAATGTATACAAGATAGTTTTCCAGTATGTTGAGGAACCAACTAGGGAACAGGCTATTTTAGATCGAGTATTGTGCAATGAGAAAGGGTTAATTAATAACCTTGTAGTAAAGGGGCCTTTAGGGAAGAGTGACCATAATATGATAGAATTTTATATTGAGTTTGAAAGTGATTTAGTTAAATCCGAAACTAGGGTCTTAAATCTAAACAAATCAAACTACGTAGGTATGAGGGGTGAGTTGGCTAAGGTAGATTGGGAAACTACATTAAAAGGTATGATGGTAGACAAGTAATGGCTAGCATTTAAAGAATTAATACATAATTTACAACAAGTATACATTCCTTTAAGGCACAAAAACCCCACAGAAAATTTGGTCCAACCGTGACTAACAGGAGAAGTTGAAGATAGTATTAGATCAAAGAAAGAGGATTATAATGCTGCCAAAAACAGCAGTAAGCCTGAGGATTGGGAGGATTTTAGAATTCAGCAAAGGAGGACCAAGAAATTGATAAAGAAAGGGAAAATAGAATATGAGAGTAAACTAGCGAGAGACTTAAAAACAGAATGTAAAAGCTTCTATAGGTATGTAAAACAGGCTGAGACAGGATAAATTATAATGGGGTTAAAGGAAATGGCAGAGAAATTAAACAAATACTTTCTGTCTGTCTTCACGGAAATAGTGGAGAACCAAGGGTCTAGCGAGAATGAGGAATTGAAAGAAATTAGTATTAGTAAAAAAATAGTACTGGAGAAATTAATGGGACTGAAAGACGATAAATCCCCTGGACCTGATGGCCTACATCCTAGGGTTTTGAAAGAGGTGGCCATAGAGATAGTGGATGCATTGGTTGTCATTTTCGAAAATTCCATCGATTCTGGAATGTTTCCCGCGGATTGAAAGATGGCAAATGTAACCCCACTATTTAAGAAAGGAGGGAGAGAGAAAACGGAGAACTACAGACCAGTTAGCCTGACAACAATTGTCGGGAAAATGCTAGAATCTATTATTACGGATGAGGTAACAGGGCACTTAGAAAATAATAATAGGATTGGGCAGAGTCAACACTGATTTATGAAAGGGAAATCGTGTTTGACGAATCTGTTAGAGTTTTTTGAGGTTGTAACTAGCGGAATAGATAAGGGGGAACCAGTGGATGTGATGTATTTGCATTTTCAGAAGGCATTCGATAAGGTGCCACACAAGAGGTTATTAAACAAAATTAGGGCTCATGGGATTGGGGGTAATATACTAGCATGGATTGAGAATTGGTTAACGGACAGAAAACAGAGAGCAGGAATAAACGGGTCAGTTTTGGATTGGGAGGCTGTAACTAGTGGGGTACCGCAAGGATCAGTGCTTGGGCCTCAGCTATTCACAATCTTCATCAATGATTTGGATGAGGGGACCAAATGTAATATATCCAAGTTTGCTGATGACACAAAGCTGGGTGGGAATGTAAGTTGTGAGGAGGATGCAAGGGGATATAGACAGGCTAAGTGAGTGGGCAAGAACATGGCAAATGGAATATAATGTGGAGAAATGTGAAGTTATCCACTTTGGTAGGAAAAATAGAAAAGCAGAGTATTTTTTAAATGGTGAGAGATTGGGAAATGTTGGTGTTCAGAGGGACCTGGGTGTCCTTGTACACAAATCACTGAAAGTTAACATGCAGGTACAGCAAGCAATTAGGAAAGCAAATGGTATGTTGGCCTTTATTACAAGAGGATTTGAGTATAAGAGTAAAGACATCTTACTGCAATTATATAGGGCCCTGGTGAGACCACACCTGGAGTATTGTGTACAGTTTTGGTCTCCTTACCTAAGGAAGGATATACTTGCCATAGAGAGAGTGCAACGAAGGTTCCCCAGACTGGTTCCTGGGATGGGGGAATTGTCCTATGAGGAGAGATTGAGTAGACTAGGCCTATATTCTCTAGAGTTTAGAAGAATGAGAGGTGATCTCATTGAAACATACAAAATTCTGACAGGGCTTGCCAGGGTAGATGCAGGGAGGATGTTTCCCCCCTGGCTGGAGAGTCTAGAACCAGGGGTCCCAGTCTCAGAATAAGGGGTCGGCCATTTAGGACTGAGATGAGGAGATATTTCTTCACTCAGAGGGTGGTGAATCTTTGGAATTCTCTACCCCAGAGGGCTGTGGAGGCTCAGTCGTTGAGTATATTCAAGACAGAGAGCGATAGATTTTTGCATATTAAGGGAATCAAGGGATATGGGGATAGTGCAGGAAAGTGGAGTTGAGGTCGAAGATCAGCCATGATCTTATTGAATGGTGGAGCAGGCTCGAGGGGCCGAATGGCCGACTCCTACTCCTAATTCTTATGTTCTTAACTCCTCTCGCTCCCTCTCTCCATCCCAACTCCTCTCGCTCCCTCTCTCCATCCCAACGCCTCTCGCTCCCTCTCTCCATCCCAACTCCTCTCGCTCCCTCTCTCCCCCCCAACGCCTCTCGCTCTCTCTCTCCCCCCCACTCCTCTCGCTCTCTCTCTCCCCCCCAACGCCTCTCGCTCTCTCTCTCCATCCCAACGCCTCTCGCTCCCTCTCCCCCCCAACACCTCTCGCTCTCTCTCTCCCCCAACGCCTCTCGCTCTCTCTCTCCATCCCAACTCCTCTCGCTCTCTCTCTCCATCCCAACTCCTCTCGCTCTCTCTCTCCCCCCCAACGCCTCTCGCTCTCTCTCTCCATCCCAACGCCTCTCGCTCTCTCTCCCCCCCAACGCCTCTCGCTCTCTCTCTCCATCCCAACTCCTCTCGCTCTCTCTCTCCATCCCAACTCCTCTCGCTCTCTCTCTCCATCAACTCCTCTCGCTCTCTCTCTCCCCCCAACTCCTCTCGCTCTCTCCTGAAAGGGACCTTTGTTTGACAAGTTTGCTGCTTTCATGCTTTTCAGACGGGGAAGCCGCTTTTGGGCGTTCGGTTGCCTTCCTGATGACATTAGCGGCACTAACACACCCACAGGGACATCACAGGAAGGTCGCCATCAGCTCCCAGCCGAACACGGGCACTCAACCAGGGTCTGCCTCAGGGGTTGGTGCTCGGACAGGCCCAGCACCGAATCCCGGAACTTCGCATCTGCCGATGACATCACATCGCTGACGCAAACATTCACACTGGAGGAAGCGAGTCGGACCTCCCGGAACGCTCCTTTCAGACCCGGACCCTCTGGAACGCTCAGACCCGGACCCTCTGGAACGATCAGACCCGGACCCTCTGGAACGCTCAGACCCGGACCCTCTGGAACGATCAGACCCGGACCCTCTGGAACGATCAGACCCGGACCCTCTGGAACGATCAGACCCGGACCCCCTGGAACGATCAGACCCGGACCCCCTGGAACGCTCAGACCCGGACCCTCTGGAACGCTCAGACCCGGACCCCCTGGAACGCTCAGACCCGGACCCCCTGGAACGCTCAGACCCGGACCCTCTGGAACGCTCAGACCCGGACCCTCTGGAACGCTCAGACCCGGACCCTCTGGAACGCTCAGACCCGGACCCTCTGGAACGCTCAGACCCGGACCCTCTGGAACGCTCAGACCCGGACCCTCTGGAACGCTCAGACCCGGACCCTCTGGAACGCTTTCAGACCCGGACCCTCCGGAACGATCAGACCCGGACCCCCTGGAACGCTCAGACCCGGACCCCCTGGAACGCTCAGACCCGGACCCCCTGGAACGCTCAGACCCGGACCCCCTGGAACGCTCCTTTCAGACCGGGCGCCTACGCTTCAATCCAGAGAAGACTGTAGTGTCGGCGTTCCATCTGAACAACATCGGCAGGAAAGACCTCAACTTTTCCTTCTGTGGAAGGTGACCTACCCACGAAGCCCACCCAAAGTACCTGGGCCTCACCCTGGACAGGCCTCTCGGCCTCATCTCACCAACACCGTCTAACCACCGCCCCTTAACATTCGACGGCATTACCATCGCCGAATCCCCACCATCAACATCCTGGGGGTCACCATTGACCAGAAACTTAACTGGACCAGCCACATAAATACTGTGGCAACAAGAGCAGGTCAGAGGCTGGGTATTCTGCGGCGAGTGTCTCATCTCCTGACTCCCCAAAGCCTTTCCACCATCTACAAGGCACAAGTCAGGAGTGTGATGGAATACTCTCCACTTGCCTGGATGAGTGCAGCTCCAACAACACTCAAGAACCTCGACACCATTCAGGGCAAAGCAGGCCCGCTTGATCGGCACCCCATCCACCACCTCAAACATTCACTCCCTCCACCAGCGGCGCACCGTGGCTGCAGTGTGTACCATCTACAAGATGCACTGCAGCAACTCGCCAAGGCTTCTTCGGCAGCACCTCCCAAACCCGCGGCCTCTTCCACCTAGAAGGACAAGGGCAGCAGGCGCATGGGAACACCACCACCTCCAAGTTCCCCTCCAAGTCACACACCATCCTGACTTAGAAATATATCGGGCAGTTCCTTCATCGTCGCTGGGTCAAAATCCTGGAACTCCCTCCCTAACAGCACTGTGGGAGCACCTTCACCACACGGACTGCAGCGGTTCAAGAAGGCAGGCTCACCACCACCTTCTCAAGGGCAATTAGGGATGGGCAATAAATGCTGGGCCTCGCCAGAGACGCCCACATCCCAGGAACAAATAAAAAACATACACTGGCCAAAAAGTGAAAGCCAGGGTGAACCTGGTGCGGAATCTCGCTGGAAGGTCATGGGAGGAGCGCAGCCAGAACACTTCGCACCGTAACAGTGGCTCTCGTCTGCCCCTGCGGCTCTCGTCTGCCCCGCGGCTCTGGTCCGCCCCGCGGCTCTCGTCTGCCCCGCTGCGGAACACGGCTCTGCCTCGTGGTCCTGGAGCCTGCCGCACTGAGATCGTGGACGTGCAGCTAAACGCCGCCCAAGAGACGGTGTCAGGGACGCCAGAGCCGACTCTAACTGAGCGCCTCCCCCCCCTCCCGCTGCTGTCCCGCGTTGCCCCGCCTGCCATTCGCTGCCACGCGAGCTGGGGAAACATGAGCAAGACCGACCCTCCCGTCCACAAAGACTCGGAAAAACCCCACCATGAAAGCGCTGAAAATGGCGCCGGTATATTCGCGCCGCTGGCATCGCCCCCGCTCTCCAGAGGGACGGAATCGCGGGACGCTCGGCAACGTAAAGGACCCGCACCTCATCACTGAGCCAACAGCAGAGGTCCCTGGCTCCGAGCTCTCGCGGAGAACGTGGACGGCACTCAACCCAACCCGCGCAGGGACGGGCGGTGCGGCCGACTCCACCAATGGAAGGTGAGGCGACGACCCGAAGAGCGACTGAGGCCAGGAGTCCCAGACTCCGGAACACATCGCACCAACCTGCCCACTGGGATCTGTCGCGGGAGGCCCCTCGTTTCCCCACTCGGCCGGAGGAGGTCATCGAATGGAGAGCCAAACTGGACGACCCATTATAGGCTTTTCCCCTCGTACGAAACACCACCTCTCGCTCTCCCTCCCTCCATCCATCCATCCATCCCAGCAATTCACACACTCTCTCCATCTGAACACCTCTCTCTCTCCCGCCATCCATCCCAGCAATTCACTCTCTCCATCTCAACACCTCTCCCTCCATCCATCCCAGCAATTCACTCTCTCCATCTCAACACCTCTCTCCCTCCCTCCATCCCAGCAATTCACTCTCTCTCCATCCCAACATTTCTTTCCGTCTGTCTCTCCGTCCGTCCATCTGTCTCTCACTCTCCCCACCTCTGTTACCTATTTAAATCTGACCTGTGCCTTCAGTGCGGTGAATGGGAAGAGGAGACAGACTCTCAGTGACTGACAGGTTTATTAATAGACATTGATTGAAATACATCGTACACTAAATGATCGTCTCCTGCACACAGAATGGGATTCGGGAGAGAGCGGAGGAGGGAGAGCGTCTGTTCCCTCTCCCGACCCCTACAGACACCAGGGGTGGAAGCGGGGGAGAGGGGACCCGTTGCCCAGGGTCAGGCCCAGTCCGCAGGAGCTGGGGGGGGCAGAGTGCAGGGGGGGGCGGAGTGCGGGGGGGGAAGCGGGGGAGATGGGACCCGTTGCCCAGGGTCAGGCCCAGTCCGCAGGAGCTGGGGGGGGCGGAGTGCGGGGCATTGGGGGGGGCGGGGAGGAGCTGGGGGGGGTGTGGAATGCAGGGGAGGTGGGGGAAGCGGGGGAGAGGGGACCCGTTGCCCAGGATGAGGCCCAGTCCGCGGGAGCTGGGGGTCGGAGTGCGGGGGAGGAGCTGGGGAGATGGGACCCGCCTTTTCGCGCTCAGTCCACCTTCTTCACATCGCAGGGATCTTGGCCCCGCTCGCGATCGGCCAGGTCGATTGCCGCCATGTTGCGAGATGCGGTCACCAGGTGGACGACACTGATGGCGGCTTTGGCCACACAGACAGGGAAAGAGACCCAGAGCAGGAGGCGGAAGAGCCCGATGTCCAGGACCGGCACTGCGGAGACAGAGAGAGAGAGAGAGACAGGGTTAGACACAGCAGGAAAGGCCCAGGCTCCAGACCCGGCCTGTGCGGAGTTACATAGAGTCCAGAGCACAGAAACCGGCCATTCGGCTCAACTGGTCCGTGCCGGTGTTTCTGCTCCACACCAGCCTCCTCCCACCCTCTTCATCTCACCCCATCACCATAACCTTCTATTCATAATCTTGAAGGCCTCTATCAGATCACCCACTCAGCCTCAGAGGCCCGGCCTGTTCAATCTTTCCTGATAGAATGATACCAGAACTGAGAGGTTATACCTATCAAATCTTTTTTGTACCTTCTCCATATCCATTTTATAACATGGAGACCAGAACTGTGGACAGTGCTCCAAGTGTGGTCTCACCAGACCGGAATTGTGCACAGTGCTCCAAGTGTGGTCTAACCAGACCGGAACTGTGTACAGTGCTCCAAGTGTGGTCTAACCAGACCGGAACTGTGTACAGTGCTCCAAGTGTGGTCTAACCAGACCAGAACTGTGCACAGTGCTCCAAGTGTGGTCTAACCAGACCAGAACTGTGCACAGTGCTCCAAGTGTGGTCTAACCAGACCAGAACTGTGCGAGTGCTCCAAGTGTGGTCTAACCAGACCAGAACTGTGCACAGTGCTCCAAGTGTGGTCTAACAAGTCCAGAACTGTGCACAGTGCTCCAAGTGTGGTCTAACCAGACCGGAACTGGGCACAGTGCCCCAAGTGTGGTCTAACCAGACCGGAACTGGGCACAGTGCTCCAAGTGTGGTCTAACCAGACCAGAACTGTGCACAGTGCTCCAAGTGTGGTCTAACCAGACCAGAACTGTGCACAGTGCTCCAAGTGTGGTCTAACCAGACCGGAACTGTGCACAGTGCTCCCAGTGTGGTCTAACCAGACCTGAACTGGGCACAGTGCTCCAAGTGTGGTCTAACCAGACCAGAACTGTGCACAGTGCTCCAAGTGTGGTCTAACCAGACCAGAACTGTGCACAGTGCTCCAAGTGTGGTCTAACCAGACCAGAACTGTGCACAGTGCTCCAGGTGTGGTCTAACCAGACCGGAACTGTGCACAGTGCTCCAGGTGTGGTCTAACCAGACCGGAACTGGGCACAGTGCTCCAAGTGTGGTCTAACCAGACCAGAACTGTGCGAGTGCTCCAAGTGTGGTCAAACCAGACCAGAACTGTGCACAGTGCTCCCAGTGTGGTCTAACCAGACCAGAACTGTGCACAGTGCTCCCAGTGTGGTCTAACCAGACCAGAACTGTGCACAGTGCTCCCAGTGTGGTCTAACCAGACCAGAACTGTGCACAGTGCTCCAAGTGTGGTCTAACCAGACCTGAACTGTGCACGGTGCTCCGAGTGTGGTCTAACCAGACCAGAACTGTGCACAGTGCTCCCAGTGTGGTCAAACCAGACCAGAACTGTGCACAGTGCTCCCAGTGTGGTCTAA
The DNA here is from genome assembly GCA_030390025.1 of Squalus acanthias. NCBI lineage: Eukaryota > Metazoa > Chordata > Chondrichthyes > Squaliformes > Squalidae > Squalus > Squalus acanthias. The sequence goes on along the minus strand of JASTWF010001650.1, from coordinate 20,120 downwards.
CCAGACCAGAACTGTGCACAGTGCTCCAAGTGTGGTCTAACCAGACCTGAACTGTGCACGGTGCTCCGAGTGTGGTCTAACCAGACCAGAACTGTGCACAGTGCTCCAAGTGTGGTCTAACCAGACCAGAACTGTGCACAGTGCTCCAAGTGTGGTCTAACCAGACCAGAACTGTGCACAGTGCTCCAAGTGTGGTCTAACCAGACCAGAACTGTGCACAGTGCTCCAAGTGTGGTCTAACCAGACCTGAACTGTGCACGGTGCTCCGAGTGTGGTCTAACCAGACCAGAACTGTGCACAGTGCTCCAAGTGTGGTCTAACCAGACCAGAACTGTGCACAGTGCTCCAAGTGTGGTCTAACCAGACCAGAACTGGGCACAGTGCTCCAAGTGTGGTCTAACCAGACCGGAACTGTGCACAGTGCTCCAAGTGTGGTCTAACCAGACCAGAACTGTGCACAGTGCCCCAAGTGTGGTCTAACCAGACCGGAACTGTGTACAGTGCTCCAAGTGTGGTCTAACCAGACCGGAACTGTGCACAGTGCTCCAAGTGTGGTCTAACCAGACCAGAACTGTGCACAGTGCTCCAAGTGTGGTCTAACCAGACCAGAACTGTGCACAGTGCTCCAAGTGTGGTCTAACCAGACCGGAACTGTGCACAGTGCTCCCAGTGTGGTCTAACCAGACCGGAACTGTGCACAGTGCTCCAAGTGAGGTCTAACCGTGTTTCGATACAAGTTTAACATAACTTCTCTGCTTTTCAATTCTATCCCTGTAGAAATGAATCCCAGTGCTTGGTTTGCTGTTTTTATGGCCTTATTAACCAGCGTCGCTACTTTTAGTGATTTGGGTCTCTGTTCCCCCAGATCCCGCCGCTCCTCGACCCCATTCAGACTCTTATTTTCCCAGGAGTTCGTGGCCTCCTTCTTCTTCCGACCAAAATGCGCCACCTCACACTGATCTATAGTGAAGTTCGTTTGCCGATTACAGGCCCATTCTGCACGTTTATTAATGTCGTCCTGTATTGTGTCGCAGTCCTCCTCTGTGTTAACTACACCCCCCCAATTTGGTGTCCTCCGCAAATTCTGAAATTGTACTTCCGATTCCCGAGTCCAAAGCTTTTATGTAAACGGTGAACATCAGCGGTCCCAGCACCGATCCCTGTGGAACACCGCTACCCACCTTCCACCAGTCTGAGTAACTACCTTTAACCCCTACTCTCTGTTTTCTGTTTTGTAGCCAGCTTGCAATCATTTTGCTGCTTGTGCCCTGACTCCACATGCTCTGAACTTAGTCATGAGTCTACTATGCGGTACCTTATCGAAGGCCTTTTTGAACCTCCAAATATATTACGTCTACTGCATTACCCTTGTCTACCCTTGCTGTTACTTCTTCAAAGAATTCAGTAAGGTTGGTCAAGCATGACCTTGCCATTTGGAATCCATGCCGACTACTCTTTATAATATTTTCAGTTTCGAGATGTTTTTCTACAACATCTTTGAGTAAACATTGCATTATCTTTCCTACCACCGATGTTAAGCTAACTGGTCTATAGTTCCCTGGACTTGTTCTAGCTCCCTTTTTAAATGTAAGAATCACATTTGCTGTCTGCCAGTCCTCTGGCACTATTCCCTTTTCGAATGAATTTTTATATATATGTAACAGTGCCTCTGCTATCTCCTCCCTAACTTCTTTTAATATGCGGGGATGCAATCCATCCGGACCAGGGGTTTTATCCTCTCGAAGTTTGGCTAGTTTATCAATTACCTCCCCCCTTTCTATCTTAAATGTCTTTATATTGTTTTTGATCCGCTTCTAATGTCATGTCCACCGTGTTAGTCTCCCTGGTAAATACCGAGGCACAGTAATGATTTAATATTTCTGCTATTTCGCTGTCATTATCTGTGAGGCTATCGCATGTATCGCTTTGTGGCCCGGTCCCTATCCTCACTTTTCTTTTGTTATTTATGTCAGAGTGTCATACGGCACAGAAGGAGGCCATTCGGCCCATCGAGTCCGTGCCGGCTCTCTGTCGAGCAATCCAGTCAGTCCCATTCCCCCCGCTCTCTCCCCGTAGCCCTGCAAGTTTATGTCCCTCAAGTGCCTATCCAGTCTCCCCTTGAAAACATTGAGTGTCTCCGCTTCCACCACTTCCGTCGGCAGCGAGTTCCAGGTCCTCACCACTCGCTGCGTAAAAAAGTTTTTCCTCACATCCCCCCTGTATCTCTTGCCCAAAACCTTAAATCTGTGTCCCCTACTCCTTGTACCATCAACTAGTGGGAACAGCCTTTCCCCGTCTAGCCTATCCAAACCCGTCATAATCTTGTACACCTCTACCAAATCACCCCTCAACCTCCTTTGCTCTAATGAAAACAAATCCAGCTTCTCAAACCTGTCCTTGTAGCGAAGATCCCCCATCCCTGGAACCATTCTGGTAAATCTCCTCTGCACCCTCTCAAGGGCCTTCACATCCTTTCTAAAGTGTGGTGACCAGAACTGGACCCAATACTCGAGTTGTGGCCTAACCAGCGCTTTATAAAGGTTCAGCATAACTTCTCTACTTTTGTACTCAATACCTCTATTTATGAAGCCCAAGATCCCATATGCTTTGCTAACCACTCTCTCAATATGTCCTGCCACCTTCAGGGACCTATGCACATTAACGCCCAGGTCCCTCTGTCCCTGCACACTCTTTAAAACTTTGCCATTAAGTGTATATTGTCTCTCCCTGTTCCTTCTGCCAAAATGCATCTCCCACACTTCTCTGTATTAAATTCCATCTGCCACTTGTCTGCCCATTCTGCTAGCCTTTCTATGTCCTGCTGCAGTCGATTGGTATCATCCTCACTGTTTGCCACACCCCCAAGTTTGGTGTCATCGGCAAATTTAGAAATTCTACTCTGTATTCCAATATCCAGGTCATCATATATATCAAAAAAAGCAGTGGCCCCAGCGCTGACCCTTGGGGAACACCACTGTCTACCATCCTCCAGTCTGAAAACAGTCATTTACCACAACTCGCTGTTTTCTGTCCTTAAGCCAATTCCTTATCCAAGCTGCCACTGACCCACCTATTCCATGAGCCTCAATTTTGTTAACCAGCATTCTATGTGGTACTTTGTCAAACGCCTTCTGAAAATCCATGTAGACAACATCCATTGCATTCCCTTCACCAATCCTTCCTGTTACTTCATCAAAAAATTCAATTAGATTAGTCAAACACGATCTGTCTTTTACAAATCCGTGTTGGCTCTCCTTAATTAGCTTAAACCTCTCCAAACACCCGTTAATTTTTTCCTTGATTATTGTTTCTAAAACTTTACCCACCACTGATGTTAAACTGACCGGCCTGTAGTTACTAGGATTGTCCTTACACCCTTTCTAGAACAATAGTGTCACATTTGCCACTTTCCAATCCTCAGGCACCTCCCCCGCATCTAGGGACATATCACCTTCTTTGTCTCTAATAGGCCCCATCCCGCCTCTTACTACCCGCTTACTGTTTACATGCCGGTAGAAGATTTTTGGGTTCCCTTTTATGTTAACTGCCAGTCTACTCTCATATTCTCTCTTTGCCAATCTTATTTTCATCTTCACATCCCCTTTCAACTTATAATATTTGGTCTGGTTCTCCCTTGAAGAATTCACCTGACATGCATCATACATCCTCTTTTTTTGTTTCATCATCTTCTCTATCTCCCTCGTCATCCAAGGAGCCTTTGCTTTGGTTCCCTTACCCTTCCCTCTTGTTGGAATGTACCTAGCCTGTATTTGGAACATCTCCTCCTTAAAGATCACCCATTGTTCCGTTACAGTTTTTCCTGTCAGTCTTTGGTTCCATTTTACCCTGGTTAGATCCTTTCGCATCCCACTGAAGGTAGCCCTATTCCAGTTTAAAAGTTCCACTCTAGATTGTTCCTTGCTCCTCTCCATTGCTAATCTAAATCTTATGAGACGATGATCACTCGTACCCAAGTGTTCTCCCACAGACACTTGGTCGACCTGGCCCACCTCATTCCCCAGCACCAGATCCAGCAATGCCTCCTTCCTAGTTGGGCCAAGAACATACTGGTCAAGGAAATTCTCCTGAACGCATTTCAGAAATTCCTCCCCCTCCTTTCCCTTTACCCTAGCATTATCCCAATCGATATTTGGGTAATTAAAGTCCCCCAATATCACCATTCTATAGCTCTTGCATATCTCTGTGATTTCCCTGTAGATTTGCTCCTCTACCTCCCTCTCACTATTTGGAGGCCTATAGAATACCCCCAATAGCGTGATCATACCCTTTTTGCTCCTCAACTCTAACCAAATGGATTCTGTCCTTGTCCCCTCAAGAACATCCTCCCTTTCCAACACTACAATGTCTTCCTTAATCAGCACTGCCACCCCACCTCCCTTTTTTCCTTCTCTATCTTTTCTGAACACCTTGTACCCTTGATTGCCACAACATCATATCGCCACACAGCTAATTGTGCTTGTAGCTCACCAACTTTATTCAGCACACTTTGTGCGTTTATGTACATGCATTCTAAACCCATTTTTGAATTTTTTGTAGTCTTTCTTAGTCTGCTCCTATCTAATATGGTACTAATTCTGCCTCTAGTACTGCCAAGCTAGTTTAAACCCTCCCCAACAGCACTAACAAACCTCCCCACGAGAATATTGGTCCCGGCTCTGTTGAGGTGTAACCCGTCCGGCTTGTACAGGTCACACCTTCCCCAGAAACGGTCCCAATGCCTCAGGAATCTAATGCCCTCCCTCCTGCACCATCTCTCCAGCCACGCATTCATGTGTTCTATCCTCCTATTCCTGTACTCACTAGCACGTGGCACCGGGAGTAATCCGGAGATTACTACCTTTGAGGTCCTGCTTTTTAATCTCTCTCCTAGCTCCCTAAACTCTGCCTGCAGGACCTCATCCCTCTTTCTGCCTATGTCGTTGGTACCGATATGGACCATGACCTCTGGCTGTTCACCCTCCCCCCTCAGAGTGTCCTGCAGCCGCTCAGTGACATCCTTGACCCTGGCACCAGGGAGGCAACATACCATCCTGAAGTCACGTCTGCTCCCCTAACTATCGAATCCCCTACCACTATTGCTCTTCCACTCTTTTTCCTCCCCCCCCCCTCCCCCCTGCAGCTGAGCCACCCGTGGTGCCATGGACTTGGCTCTGGCTGCACTCCCCAGAGGAACCATCGCCCTCACCAGTACTCAGCACCGAATACTGGTTGGTGAGCAAGATGGGCTCAGGGGACTCCTGCACTACCTGCCTGGTCCTCCTCTTCTGTCTGACGGTCACCCATTCCCTCTCTGCCTGCACACTCTTAAGCTGCGGGGTGACCACCTCCCGAAACGTGCTATCCACGTAGCTCTCAGCCTCGCGGATGCACCGCAGTGACCGCAGCCGCCGCTCAAGCTCCGTAACCCGGTGCTCGAGCTGGCGACACTTCCCGCACATGTGGTCGTCCAGACCACGGGAGGTGTCCAGGACTTCCCACATGGCACAGGATGTGCATTCCACGGGACTGAGCTGCCCTGCCATGCCTCTATTTAATAGACTGAGAACTAACTTAGCAGAAATAAACTTAAAACTTAAAATAAAAACACTCACCAGCTACTCACCAATCAGCTCCTTCCCTTGTGCAGACGTCACTCTTTCGGATTCTGCCTCTCGCTCTGCCCCCACTCTGGTCTTGCCCAAGGTCCACTGCCCCCTCCCAAATAAGTCCAGACTTATTTTATTTATTGAATTAGTTAAAGTCTTTAATCAACGATTATTTGTAGTTATATTCATTAGTTTAACTAGTTAAGGTATAAATTTAATACAGTACATTATAGTTTCCCGCTCCTGGTCCGAGGTTAGAGAGGATAAAAAACCTGAATACTCACCAACCAATCACCTACCTGCTGTCCTGTGACGCCACACTTTGTTTCTTTGGACTCCCGGATATTTTTCCTCCCTGCTCCGGTTCCTGTCCAGCTCCGCTCCTCCTCGGCTTCTCCCAGTGAGTTCAGGCCCCTCTCCCCAACCCTATTCTATTTCCATTCCTTGATCATTTAATTTCTTAGTTCCTTTTTGTCTTCCTAATTTTTGGGGGGAGCTTCTTTCCTATTCCGTTTTGTCATCCTCTCCTTTGTTGTCTGTGTGCTCAGTGCGCCTTTCTCTTCAGTTTCCATGTTGCCCTTATTTCTTTATCTCCCAAGACAAGCGCTCTACTCGGAGCTCCGACACGGCAAGAGAGCCCCAGGTGGGCAGAGGAAACGCTTTCAAGGACACCCTCAAAAACCTCCTTGAAAAAGTGCAACATCCCCACCGACACCTGGGAATCCCTGGCCCAAGACCGCACAAAGTGGAGGAGAAGCATCCGGGAAGGCGCCGAACACCTCGAGTCTCTTGGCCGGGAGCAAGCGGAAGCCAAGCGCAAGGAGCGCACGTCAACCCAAGCACCCCACCCACCCGCCCCTTCAACCACCGTCTGCCCCACCTGTGACAGAGACTGTAGGTCCCGCATTGGACTCATCAGTCACCTGAGAACGCATCTTTAATGTGGAAGCAAGTCATCCTCGGTTCCGAGGGACTGCCTAAGAAGAAGGAGATTCATCCATGGGGTGTGGTTACTGGCTAATTTGTGCCTGTGTTCCAGTGCGATCTATTTCTCCTGGACTCGACTGATCATCGTTTTAAATGGTTCCCGCTGCTGTTCTATTTCTTTCTCAGTAAATGTTTCCAGTTTATCTTCCCTAGTTCCAGTCTCATCCCATTAAAATCAGCCGATCCTGAGCCCCGCACACAGGGCAGGAAAGGCCCAGGCTCCATCCTCGGCCCGTGGGACCCGTACCCCAGGGGGTGCTGAACAGAGATACTCACCCGCTGGCCCCTCCATGAAATTCAACAGGTACAGCATCGCGTAAAAGAACTCGTTCCCGGAGCACATCAGGAACAGGACGATCTGTGAGAGACGGAGACACGCGGAGCATTCAGTCTCTCAACAATAACTCCCATTTATACATCGCCTAGAACACAGTCAAACATCCCGAGGCCCTTCACACCAGCGTAAATCAGACAAAATTCAACCATCGAGCCACATGGGGGGGTGGGGCAAACAGTGAGGATGATAAGTGATTAAGAAGGCCAATGGAATGTTGGCTTTTATTGCTAGGGGGATAGAATATAAAAATAGGGAGGTATTGCTGCAGTTGTACAAGGTATTGGTGAGACCACACCTGGAATACTGCATACAGTTTTGGTGTCCATACTTAAGAAAAGACATACTTGCTCTCGAGGCAGTACAAAGAAGGTTCACTCGGTTAATCCCGGGGATGAGGGGGTGGACATATGAGGAGAGGTTGAGTAGATTGGGACTCTACTCATTGGAGTTCAGAAGAATGAGAGGCGATCTTATTGAAACATAGTAGATTGTGAAGGGGTTGGATCGGGTGGATGCGGGGAGGATGTTCCCGATGATGGGTGGAACTAGAACTAGGGGGCATAGTCTTAGAATAAGGGGCTGCTCTTTCAAAACTGAGATGAGAAGGAACTACTTCACTCAGAGGGTGGTAGGTCCATGGAATATGCTGCCCCAAAAAGCTGTAGAAGCTACATCATTACATAAATTTAAAACAGAAATAGACAGTTTCCTAGAAGTAAAGGGAATTAAGGGTTACGGGGAGCGGGCAGGAATTTGGACATGAGTCTAGGTTCGGATCGGTCATGGCCCTGTGGGTAGCGTAGCGGGCCCAGGGGCCGTGTAGCCTGATCCTGCTCCTATTTCGTGTGTCAATTCTGTTAGGTTCAGGAGATGGTTCTGTGATATTAGATTGGCGGTTAGGATCAGATCAGCCATGATCTTATTGAATGGCGGAGCAGGCTCGAGGGGCCGATTGGCCTACTCCTGCTCCTATTTCTTATGTTCTTGTACCAATCGACTGCAAGAAGACATAGAAAGGCTAGCAGAATGGGCAGACAAGTGGCAGATGGAATTTAATACAGAGAAGTGTGAGGTGATGCATTTTGGCAGAAGGAACAGGGAGAGGCAATATACACTTAATGGCACAGTTTTAAAGAGTGTGCAGGGGACAGAGGGACCTGGGAGTTAATGTGCATTGGTCCCTGAAGGTGGCAGGGACATATTGAGAGAGAGTGGTTAGCAAAGCATATGGGATCTTGGGCTTCATAAATAGAGGTATTGAGTACAAAAGTAGATAGGTTATGCTGAACCTTTATAAAGTGTTGGTTAGGTCACAACTGGAGTATTGCGTCCAGTTCTGGTCACCACACTTTAGGAAGGATGTGAAAGTCCTTGAGAGGGTGCAGAGGAGATTTAGCAGAATGGTTCTGGGGATGGGGGATCTTAGCTACAAGGACAGGTTGGAGAAGCTGGATTTGTTTTCATTAGAGCAAAGGAGGTTGAGGGGTGATTTGATAGAGGTGTACAAGATTATGACGGGTTTGGATGGGCTAGACGGGGAAAGGCTGTTCCCACTAGTTGATGGTACAAGGACTAGGGGACACAGATTTAAGGTTTTGGGCAAGAGATACAGGGGGGATGTGAGGAAAAACTTTTTTACGCAGCGAGTGGTGAGGACCTGGAACTCGCTGCCGACGGAAGTGGTGGAAGCGGAGACACTCAATGTTTTCAAGGGGAGACTGGATAGGCACTTGAGGGAAATAAACTTGCAGGGCTACGGGGATAGAGCGGGGGAATGGGACTGACTGGATTGCTCTACAGAGAGCCGGCACGGACTCGATGGGCCGAATGGCCTCCTTCTGTGCCGTTATGACTCTATGAGGAGATATTAGGGCAGGTGACCAAAAGCTTGGTCTAAGAGGTGGGTTTTAAAGGAGGAGGGAGAGGCGGAGAGGTTTAGGGAGGGAATTCCAGAGCTCGGGGCCCAGGCAGCTGAAGGCACGGCCGCCAATGATGGAGCGATGGAAATCGGGGGGATGCTCAAGAGACCAGAATTGGAGGAGCGTAGGTGTGGGGCTAAAGGCAATTACAGAGATAGAGAGGGGCGATGCCATGGAGGGATCTGAACAGGAGGATGAAAATTTTAGAATCGAGGCGTTGCCGGACCGGGAGCCAATGTAGGTCAGCGAGCACAGGGGGTGATGGGTGAACATATATTCCTCTTGGGCATAAAAACCCAAAAGGAAAAGTGATCCAACCATGGCTAACAAAAGAAATTAAAGCTAGTATTAAGTCAAAGGAGGAAGCTTATAAAGTTGCCAGAAAAAGCAGTCAACCTGAGGATTGGGATCTTTTTAGAAATCAGCAAAGGGGGACCAAGAAATGGATAAAGAAAGGGAAAATGGAATATGAGCACAAACTAGCGAAAAATATAAAAACGGATTGTGAAAGCTTCTATAGGTATGTGAAAAGGAAAAGACTGGTGAAGGTAAATGTAGGTCCTTTACAGTCAGAGACAGGAGAATTTATAATGGGGAATGAGGAAATGGCAGAGAAATTAAATAAATACTTTGTTTCTGTCTTCACGGAGGAAGACACAAAAAACCTCCCAGAAATACGAGAAAACCAAGGGTGTGGCGAGAATGAGGAACTTAAAGAAATTATTATTAGTAAAAAAACAGTACTAGCAAAATTAATGGGACTAAAAGTCGATAAATCCCAAGGATCAGATGACCTACATCCTAGGGTTTTGAAAGAGGTGACCATTGGAATAGTGGACGCATTGGTTGTCATCTTCCAAAATTCTATAGATTCTGGAACGGTTCCTGCAGATTGGAGGATAGCAAATGTAACCCCGCTATTTAAGAAAGGAGGGAGAGAGAAAACGGGGAACTACAGACCTGTTAGCCTAAATGTGAAAGATTGGGGAATGCAGATGCTCAAAGGGACATGAGTCACTGAAAGTGAATGTGCAGGTGCAGCAAGCCATTAGGAAGGCAAATGGTATGCTGGCCTTCATTACAAGAGGATTTGAGTACAGGAGTAAAGAAGTCTTACTCCAAATATATAGGGCCTTGGTGAGACCACACCTGGAGTACTGTGTACAATTTTGGTCTCCTTACCTAAGGAAGGATATACTTTCCATAGAGGGAGTGCAACGAAGGTTAATGAGATTGATTCCTGGGATGGCGGGACTGTCGTATGATAAGAGATTGAGTAAACTAGGCCTGTATACTCTTGAATTCAGAAGAATGAGAGGGGATCTCACTGAAGCATACAAAATTATTACAGGGCTTCATAGGGTGGATGCTGGGAGAATGTTTCCCTTGGCTGGGGAGTCTAGAACCAGGGGCCACAGCCTCAGGATAAAGGGTCGGCCATTCAGGACTGAGATGAGAAGAAATTTCTTCACACAGAGGGTGGTGAATCTTTGGAATTCTCTACCCCAGAGGGCTGTGGAGGCTCAGTCATTGGGTATATTCAAAACAGAAGTCAATAGATTTCTGACTAGTAGGGGCATCAAGGGATATGGCGATAGGGCCGGTGAATGGAGTTGAGGCAGAAGATCAGCCTTGATCTCATTGAATGGCGGAGCAGGCTCGAGGGGCCGAATGGCCAATTCCTGCTCCTATTTCTTATGTTCTTAACGGGACTCGGTGCGAGTTAGGACACAGGGCAGCAGAGTATTAGATGAGCGGATGGTTACGGAGGGTGGAAGATGGGAGGCCGGCCATGAGAGCGTTGGAACAGTCGAGTAACAAAGGCATGGATGAGGGTTTCAGCAGCGGATGAGGTGAGACAGGGAGGAGTGGGGCGATGTTACGGAGTTGGCCTCATCCCTCCCCCCCACCCGGGGCCCACAGCACCCCCACCCACCCCTCCCCCGCCACCATGGCCTTACCATGTTGTTGTAGTAGACTCGAAGGATGGGGTTCCCACTCAGGTCAATCTTCTTGTGGCTGCTGCTTCCAGTCATGGTGGTGCTTCAATAGACATAGACTGGGGTTAGCACGGACACTCCGCCAAGCCGAGGCCCAGGCTCCATCGCCGGCCCATGAGGACCCGTACCCCGGGGAGAGTCGGTGCCCGTGGGGACCCGTACCCCGGGGAGAGTCGGTGCCCGCGGGACCCGTACCCCGGGGAGAGTCAGCGCCCGTGGGGACCCGTACCCCGGGGAGAGTCGGTGCCCGTGGGGACTCGTACCCCGGGGAGAGTCAGTGCCCGCGGGGACCCGTACCCCGGAGAGAGTCAGTGCCCGCAGGGACCCGTATCCCGGGGAGAGTCGGTGCCCGCGGGGGACCCGTACCCCGGGGAGAGTCAGAGCCCGTGGGGACCCGTACCCCGTGGGGACTCGTACCCCGGGGAGAGTCAGTGCCCGCAGGGACCCGTATCCCGGGGAGAGTCGGTGCCCGTGGGGACCCGTACCCCCGGGGAGAGTCGGTGCCCGTGGGGACCCGTACCCCGGGGAGAGGCGGTGCCCGTGGGGACCCGTACCCCGGGGAGAGGTCGCCGCCTGTGGGGACCCGTACCCCGGGGAGAGTCAGTGCCCGTGGGGACCCGTACCCCGGGGAGAGCAACCGCCCGTGGGGACCCGTACCCCGGGGAGAGTCGGAGCCCGTGGGGACCCGTACCCCGGGGAGAGTCGGCGCCCGTGGGGACCCGTACCCCGGGGAGAGTCGGCGCCCGTGGGGACCCGTACCCCGGGGAGAGTCGGTGTATACAGGGACCCGTACCCGGGGAGAGTCGGTGCCCGTGGGGACCCGTACCCCGGGGAGAGTCGCCGCCTGTGGAGACCCGTACCCCGGGGAGAGTCGGTGCCCGCGGGGACCCGTACCCCGGGGAGAGTCGGTGTATACAGGGACCCGTACCCGGGGAGAGTCGGTGCCCGTGGGGACCCGTACCCCGGGGAGAGTCGGTGCCCGTGGGGACCCATACCCCGGGGAGAGTCGGAGCCCGTGGGGACCCGTACCCCGGGGAGAGTCGGCGCCCGTGGGGACCTGTACCCCGGGGAGAGTCGGTGTATACAGGGACCCGTACCCGGGGAGAGTCGGTGCCCGTGGGGACCCGTACCCCGGGGAGAGTCACTGCCCGTGGGGAACTGTACCCCGGGGAGAGTCTGTGCCCGTGGAGACCCGTACCCCGGGGAGAGTCGGTGCCCGTGGGGACCCGTACCCCGGGGAGAGTCGGCGCCTGTGGGGAGCCGTACCCTGGGCAGAGTCAGCGCCCGTGGGGAGCCGTACCCCGGGGAGAGTCGGTGCCCATGGGGACCCGTACCCCGGGGAGAGTCGGTGCCCGTGGGGACCCGTACGCCGGGGAGAGGCGGTGCCCGTGGGGAACCGTACCCCGGGGAGAGGCGGTGCCTGTGGGGACCCGTACCCCGGGGAGAGTCAGCGCCCGTGAGGACCTGTACCCCGGGGAGAGTCGGCGCCCACGGGACCCGTACCTCGGGGAGAGTCGGTGCCCGCAAGGACCCGTACCCCGGGGAGAGTCGGTGCCCGTGGGGACCCGTACCCCGGGGAGAGTTGGCGCCCGTGGGGAGCCGTACCCCGGGGAGAGTCGGTGCCCGCGGACCCGTACCCTGGGGAGAGTCGGCGCCCGCGGGGACCCGTAACCCGGGGAGAGTCAGTGTCTGTGGGGACCAGTAACCCAGGGAGAGTCAGTGCCTGTGGGGACCCGTAACCCGGGGAGAGTCGGTGCCCGTGGGGACCCGTAACCTGGGGAGAGTCAGTGCCCGTGGGGACCCGTACCCCGGGGAGAGTCGGTGCCCGTGGAGACCCGTACCCTGGGGAGAGTCGGTGCCTGTGGGGACCCGTACCCCGGGGAGAGTCGGCGCCCGCGGGGACCCGTACCCCGGGGAGAGTCGGTGCCCGTGGGTACCCGTACCCCGGGGAGAGTCGGTGCCCGTGGGGACCCGTACCCCGGGGAGAGTCGGTGCCCGTGGGGACCCGTACCCCGGGGAGAGTCGCTGCCCGGGTTTAACCAGTTACACTCACCTGTGCAGGTGCAACCAGTGACTGCTGATGTCGAGGATCATACTGAGCTGGAACAGGAAGATATACTGAGGGTACAGGAGTGACAGATTAACCAGCAAACACATAGTGGCGCAGCGATCGGTCAGCATGTCCAGCATCGCTCCAAACTTACTGCCTGCAGAGACAGAGAGACAGACAGAGAGCTTAATAAACTGCTGCCACTGACCCTAACCACAGGCTCCTGTCTCCCTCAGTACGCACTGACCATCACCCACAGGGACCGAGAGACTCCAGTCTCCCTCAGTACCCACTGACCCTCACCCACAGGGACCGAGAGGCTCCCGTCTCCCTCAGTGCCCACTGACCCTCACCCACAGGGACCGAGAGGCTCCCGTCTCCCTCAGTGCCCACTGACCCTCACCCACAGGGATCGAGAGGCTCCCGTCTCCCTCAATACCCACTGACCCTCACCCACAGGGACCGAGAGGCTCCTGTCTCCCTCAGTGCCCACTGACCCTCACCCACAGGGACCGAGAGGCTCCTGTCTCCCTCAGTGCCCACTGACCCTCACCCACAGGGACCGAGAGGCTCCTGTCTCCCTCAGTACACACTGACCCTCACCCACAGGGACCGAGAGGCTCCCGTCTCCCTCAGTGCCCACTGACCCTCACCCACAGGGACCGAGAGGCTCCCGTCTCCCTCAGTGCCCACTGACCCTTACCCACAGGGACCGAGAGGCTCCTGTCTCCCTCAGTGCCCACTGACCCTCACCCACAGGGACCGAGAGGCTCCTGTCTCCCTCAGTGCCCACTGACCCTCACCCACAGCCTCCTGTCTCCCTCAGTACCCACTGACCCTCACCCACAGGGACCGAGAGGCTCCCGTCTCCCTCACTACCCACTGACCCTCACCCACAGGGACCGAGAGGCTCCTGTCTCCCTCAGTACCCGCTGACCATCACCCACAGTGACCGAGAGGCTCCTGTCTCCCACAGTACCCACTGACCCTCACCCACAGGGACCGAGAGGCTCCGGTCTCCCTCAGTACCCACTGACCCTCACCCACAGGGACCGAGAGGCTCCTGTCTCCCTCAGTGCCCACTGACCCTCACCCACAGGGACCGAGAGGCTCCTGTCTCCCTCAGTGCCCACTGACCCTCGCCCACAGGGACCGAGAGGCTCCTGTCTCCCTCAGTACACACTGACCCTCGCCCACAGGGACCGAGAGGCTCCTGTCTCCCTCAGTACACACTGACCCTCGCCCACAGGGACCGAGAGGCTCCTGTCTCCCTCAGTACACACTGACCCTCGCCCACAGGGACCGAGAGGCTCCTGTCTCCCTCAGTACACACTGACCCTCGCCCACAGGGACCGAGAGGCTCCTGTCTCCCTCAGTACACACTGACCCTCGCCCACAGGGACCGAGAGGCTCTTGTCTCCCTCAGTACCCACTGACCATCGCCCACAGGGACCAAGAGACTCCTGTCTCCCTCAGTACCCACTGACCCTCGCCCACAGGGACCGAGAGGCTCCTGTCTCCCTCAGTACCCACTGACCCTCACCCACCAGGGACCGAGAGGCTCCTGTCTCCCTCAGTACCCACTGACCATCGCCCACAGGGACCAAGAGACTCCTGTCTCCCTCAGTACCCACTGACCCTCGCCGACAGGGACCGAGAGTCTCCTGTCTCCCTCAGTACCCACTGACCCTCGCCCACAGGGACCGAGAAGCTCCTGTCTCCCTCAGTACCCACTGACCATCGCCCACAGGGACCGAGAGGCTCCTGTCTCCCTCAGTACCCACTGACCCTCATCCACAGGGACCGAGATGCTCCCGTCTCCCTCAGTACCCACTGACCCTCACCCACAGAGACCGAGAGGCTCCAGTGTGTGTGTAGGGGGGGGACTTTGGTGGGGTCTTGATTCCATGCGGGGGCTCCCTGCCCCCCGGGGCTGGGGGTCTTGGCTCCGTGCGGGAGGTCCGTGCCCCCCGGGGCTGGGGGTCTTGGCTCCGTGCGGGGGGTCCAATTCCCCCGGGGCTGGGGGTCTTGGCTCCGTGCGGGGGGTCCAATTCCCCCGGGACTGGGGGTCTTGGCTCCGTGCGGGAGGTCAGAGTCCCCCGGGACTGGGGGTCTTGGCTCCCTGCGGGAGGTCAGAGTCCCCCGGGACTGGGGGTCTTGGCTCCGTGCGGGAGGTCAGAGTCCCCCGGGACTGGGGGTCTTGGCTCCGTGCGGGGGGTCC
>JASTWF010000165.1:772991-907939 GCA_030390025.1 Squalus acanthias | reverse complement strand
ACACTTTCCATCAAACACTCCAGGGCAGGTATGCACGGATTAGATACAGAGTAAAGCTCCCTCTACACTGTCCATCAACATCCAGGGCAGGTAAGCAACGGTTAGGATACAGAGTAAAGCTCCCTCTACACTGTCCCCTTCAAACACTCCCAGGGCAGTTCAGCACAGGTTAGATACAGAGTAAAGCTCCCTCTACACTGTCCCATCAAACACTCCCAGGGCAGGTACAGCACGGGTTAGATACAGAGTATAGATCCTCTACACTGTCCCATCAAACACTCCCAGGGCAGGTACAGCATGGGTTTGATACAGAGTAAAGCTCCCTCTACACTGTCCCATCAAACACTCCCAGGGCAGGTACAGCACGGGTTAGATACAGAGTAAAGCTCCCTCTACACTGTCCCATCAAACACTCCCAGGGCAGGTACAGCACGGGTTAGATACAGAGTAAAGCTCCCTCTACACTGTCCCATCAAACACTCCCAGGGCAGGTACAGCACGGGTTAGATACAGAGTAAAGCTCCC
The DNA here is from genome assembly GCA_030390025.1 of Squalus acanthias. Taxonomy (NCBI): domain Eukaryota; kingdom Metazoa; phylum Chordata; class Chondrichthyes; order Squaliformes; family Squalidae; genus Squalus; species Squalus acanthias. The sequence continues at coordinate 907,414 of JASTWF010000165.1, read as the reverse complement.
TCTACACTGTCCCCATCAACACTCCAGGGCAGGTACAGCACGGGTTAGATACAGAGTAAAGCTCCCTCTACACTGTCCCATCAAACACTCCCAGGGGCAGGTACAGCACGGGTTAGATACAGAGTAAAGCTCCCTCTCACTGTCCCATCAAAAACACTCCCAGGGCAGGTACAGCACAGTTGTTAGATACAGAGTAAAGCTCCCTCTACTTGTCCATCAAACACTCCCAGGGCAGGTACAGCATGGTTAGATACAGAGTAAAGCTCCCTCTACACTGTCCCATCAAACACTCCAGGGCAGGTACAGCACGGGTTAGATACAGAGTAAAGCTCCCTCGACACTGTCCCATCAAACACTCCCAGGGCAGGTACAGCAAGGGTTAGATACAGAGTAAAGCTCCTTCTCACTTGTCCCATCTAAACACTCCCAGGGCAGGTACAGCACGGGTTAGATACAGAGTAAAGCTCCCTCTACACTGTCTCATCAAACACTCCCAGGGCAGGTACAGCACAGGTTAGATACAGAGTAAAGCTCCCTCTACACTGTCCCATCAAACACTCCCAGGGCAGGTACAGCACGGGTTAGATACAGAGTAAAGCTCCCTCTACACTGTCCCATCAAACACTCCCAGGCAGGTACAGCACGGGTTAGATACAGAGTAAAGCTCCCTCTACACTGTCCCATCAAACACTCCCAGGGCAGGTTCAGCACGGGTTAGATACAGAGTAAAGCTCCCTCTACACTGTCCCATCAAACACTCCTGGGCAGGTACAGCACGGGTTAGATACAGAGTAAAGCTCTCTCACTTGTCCCATCAAACACTCCCCCCCCCTCCCCCCCCCCCCAAAACCACTCCCAGGGCAGGTACAGCACGGGTTAGATACAGTAAAGCTCCCTCTACACTGTCCCATCAAACACTTCCAGGGCAGGTACAGCACGGGTTAGATACAGAGTAAAGCTCCCTCTACACTGTCCCATCAAAACACTCCCAGGGCAGGTACAGCACGGGTTAGATACAGAGTAAAGCTCCCTCTACACTGCCCATCAACATCCCACGGGCAGGTACAGCACGGGTTAGATACAGAGTAAAGCTCCTCTACACTGTCCCATCAAACACTCCCAGGGCAGGTACAGCACGGGGTTAGATACAGAGTAAAGCTCCCTCTACACTGTCCCATCAAACACTCCCAGGGCAGGTTCAGCACGGGTTAGATAACAGAGTAAAGCTCCCTCTACACTGTCCAATCAAACACTCCCAGGGCAGGTACAGCACGGGTTTGATACAGAGTAAAGCTCCCTCTACACTGTCCATCAAACACTCCCAGGGCAGGTACAGCACGGGTTAGATACAGAGTAAAGCTCCCTCTACACTGTCCCATCAAACACTCCCAGGCAGATACAGCACGGGTTAGATACAGAGTAAAGCCCCTCTACACTGTCCCATCAAACACTCCCAGGGCAGTACAGCACGGGTTAGATACAGAGTAAAGCTCCCTCTACACTGTCCATCAAACACTCCCAGGGCAGGTACAGCACGGGTTAGATACAGAGTAAAGCTCCCTCTACACTGTCCCATCAAACACTCCCAGGCAGGTACAGCACGGGTTAGATACAGTGTAAAGCCCCTCTACACTGTCCCATCAAACACTCCCAGGGCAGGTACAGCACGGGTTAGATACAGAGTAAAGCTCCCTCTACACTGTCCATCAAACACCCAGGGCAGGTACAGCACGGGGTTAGATACAGAGTAAAGCTCCCTCTACACTGTCCCATCAAACACTCCCAGGGCAGGTACAGCACGGGGTTAGATACAGAGTAAAGCTCCCTCCACACTGTCCCATCAAACACTCCCAGGGCAGGTACAGCACGGGTTAGATACAGAGTAAAGCTCCTCTACACTGTCCCATCAAACACTCCCAGGGCAGGTACAGCACGGGTTGATACAGAGTAAAGCTCTCTTACACTGTCCCATCAAACACTCCAGGGCAGGTACAGCACGGGTTAGATACAGAGTAAAGCTCCCTCTACACTGTCCCATCAAACACTCCCAGGGCAGGTACAGCATGGTTAGATACGAGTAAAGCTCCCTCTACACTGTCCCCATCAAACACTCCAGGGCAGGTACAGCACGGGTTAGATACAGAGTAAAGCTCCTCTGCACTGTCCAACAAACACTCCCAGGGCAGGTACAGCACGGGTTAGATACAGAGTAAAGCTCCCTCTACCATGTCCATCAAACACTCCCAGGGCAGGTACAGCACGGGTTAGATACAGAGTAAAGCTCCTCTACACTGTCCCATCAAACACTCCCAGGGCAGGTACAGCACGGGTTAGATACAGAGTAAAGCTCCCTCTACACTGTCCCATCAAACACTCCCAGGGCAGGTACAGCACGGGTTAGATACAGAGTAAAGCTCCCTCTACACTGTCCCATCAAACACTCCCAGGGCAGGTACAGCACGGGTTAGATACAGAGTAAAGCTCCTCTACACTGTCCCATCAAACACTCCCAGGGCAGGTACAGCACGGGTTAGATACAGAGTAAAGCTCCCTCTACACTGTCCCATCAAACACTCCCAGGGCAGGTACAGCACGGGTTAGATACAGAGTAAAGCTCCCTCTACACTGTCCCATCAAACACTCCCAGGGCAGGTACAGCACGGTTAGATACAGAGTAAAGCTCCCTCTACACTGTCCCATCAAACACTCCCAGGGCAGGTACAGCACGGTTAGATACAGAGTAAAGCTCCCTCTACACTGTCCCATCAAACACTCCCAGGGCAGGTACAGCACGGGTTAGATACAGAGTAAAGCTCCCTCTACACTGTCCCATCAAACACTCCCAGGGCAGGTACAGCACAGATAGAGTCTCCTCCACTGTCCCATCAAACACTCCCAGGGCAGGTACAGCACGGGTTAGATACAGAGTAAAGCTCCCTCTACACTGTCCCATCAAACACTCCCAGGGCAGTACAGCACGGGTTAGATACAGAGTAAAGCTCCCTCTACACTGTCCCATCAAACACTCCCAGGGCAGGTACAGCACGGGTTAGATACAGAGTAAAGCTCCCTCTACACTGTCCCATCAAACACTCCCAGGGCAGGTACAGCACGGGTTAGATACAGAGTAAAGCTCCTCTACACTGTCCCATCAAACACTCCCAGGGCAGGTACAGCACGGGTTAGATACAGAGTAAAGCTCCCTCTACACTGTCCCATCAAACACTCCAGGGCAGGTACAGCACGGGTAGATTCAGAGTAAAGCTCCCTCTACACTGTCCCATCAAACACTCCCAGGGCAGGTACAGAGTAAAGCTCCCTCTACACTGTCCCATCAAACACTCCCAGGGCAGGTACAGCACGGGTTAGATACAGAGTAAAGCTCCCTCTACACTGTCCCATCAAACACTCCCAGGGCAGGTACAGCACGGGTTAGATACAGAGTAAAGCTCCCTCTTACTGTCCCATCAAACACTCCCAGGGCAGGTACAGCACGGGTTAGATACAGAGTAAAGCTCCCTCTACACTGTCCCATCAAACACTCCCAGGGCAGGTACAGCACGGGTTAGATACAGAGTAAAGCTCCCTCTACACTGTCCCATCAAACACTCCCAGGGCAGGTACAGCACGGGTTAGATACAGAGTAAAGCTCCCTCTACACTGTCCCATCAAACACTCCCAGGGCAGGTACAGCACGGGTTAGATACAGAGTAAAGCTCCCTCTACACTGTCCCATCAAACACTCCCAGGGCAGGTACAGACAAAGCTCCCTCTACACTGTCCCATCAAACACTCCCAGGGCAGGTACAGCACGGGTTAGATACAGAGTAAAGCTCCCTCTACACTGTCCCATCAAACACTCCCAGGGCAGGTACAGCACGGTTAGATACAGAGTAAAGCTCCCTCTACACTGTCCCATCAAACACTCCCAGGGCAGGTACAGCACGGGTTAGATACAGAGTAAAGCTCCCTCTACACTGTCCCATCAAACACTCCCAGGGCAGGTACAGCACGGGTTAGATACAGAGTAAAGCTCCCTCTACACTGTCCCATCAAACACTCCCAGGGCAGGTACAGCACAGGTTAGATACAGAGTAAAGCTCCCTCTACACTGTCCCATCAAACACTCCCAGGGCAGGTACAGCACAAAGCTCCCTCACACTGTCCCATCAAACACTCCCAGGGCAGGTACAGCACGGGTTAGATACAGAGTAAAGCTCCCTCTACACTGTCCCATCAAACACTCCCAGGCAGGTACAGCACGGGTTAGATACAGAGTAAAGCTCCCTCTACACTGTCCCATCAAACACTCCCAGGGCAGGTACAGCACGGGTTAGATACAGAGTAAAGCTCCCTCTACACTGTCCCATCAAACACTCCCAGGGCAGGTACAGCACGGGTTAGATACAGAGTAAAGCTCCCTCTACACTGTCCCATCAAACACTCCCAGGGCAGGTACAGCACGGGTTAGATACAGAGTAAAGCTCCCTCTACACTGTCCCATCAAACACTCCCAGGGCAGGTACAGCACGGGTTAGATACAGAGTAAAGCTCCCTCTACACTGTCCCATCAAACACTCCCAGGGCAGGTACAGCACGGGTTAGATACAGAGTAAAGCTCCCTCTACACTGTCCCATCAAACACTCCCAGGGCAGGTACAGCACGGGTTAGATACAGAGTAAAGCTCCCTCTACACTGTCCCATCAAACACTCCCAGGGCAGGTACAGCACGGGTTAGATACAGAGTAAAGCTCCCTCTACACTGTCCCATCAAACACTCCCAGGGCAGGTACAGCACGGGTTAGATACAGAGTAAAGCTCCCTCTACACTGTCCCATCAAACACTCCCAGGGCAGGTACAGCACGGGTTAGATACAGAGTAAAGCTCCCTCTACACTGTCCCATCAAACACTCCCAGGGCAGGTACAGCACAGGTTAGATACAGAGTAAAGCTCCCTCTACACTGTCCCATCAAACACTCCCAGGGCAGGTACAGCACGGGTTAGATACAGAGTAAAGCTCCCTCTACACTGTCCCATCAAACACTCCCAGGGCAGGTACAGCACGGGTTAGATACAGAGTAAAGCTCCCTCTACACTGTCCCATCAAACACTCCCAGGGCAGGTACAGCACGGTTAGATACAGAGTAAAGCTCCCTCTACACTGTCCCATCAAACACTCCCAGGCAGGTACAGCACGGGTTAGATACAGAGTAAAGCTCCCTCTACACTGTCCCATCAAACACTCCCAGGGCAGGTACAGCACGGGTTAGATACAGAGTAAAGCTCCCTCTACACTGTCCCATCAAACACCCATCAGAGTAAAGCTCCCTCTACACTGTCCCATCAAACAGGGCAGGTACAGCACGGGTTAGATACAGAGTAAAGCTCCCTCTACACTGTCCCATCAAACACTCCCAGGGCAGGTACAGCACGGGTTAGATACAGAGTAAAGCTCCCTCTACACTGTCCCATCAAACACTCCCAGGGCAGGTACAGCACGGGTTAGATACAGAGTAAAGCTCCCTCTACACTGTCCCATCAAACACTCCCAGGGCAGGTACAGCACGGGTTAGATACAGAGTAAAGCTCCCTCTACACTGTCCCATCAAACACTCCCAGGGCAGGTACAGCACGGGTTAGATACAGAGTAAAGCTCCCTCTACACTGTCCCATCAAACACTCCCAGGGCAGGTACAGCACGGGTTAGATACAGAGTAAAGCTCCCTCTACACTGTCCCATCAAACACTCCCAGGGCAGGTACAGCACGGGTTAGATACAGAGTAAAGCTCCCTCTACACTGTCCCATCAAACACTCCCAGGGCAGGTACAGCACGGGTTAGATACAGAGTAAAGCTCCCTCTACACTGTCCCATCAAACACTCCCAGGGCAGGTACAGCACGGGTTAGATACAGAGTAAAGCTCCCTCTACACTGTCCCATCAAACACTCCCAGGGCAGGTACAGCACGGGTTAGATACAGAGTAAAGCTCCCTCTACACTGTCCCATCAAACACTCCCAGGGCAGGTACAGCACGGGTTAGATACAGAGTAAAGCTCCCTCTACACTGTCCCATCAAACACTCCCAGGGCAGGTACAGCACGGGTTAGATACAGAGTAAAGCTCCCTCTACACTGTCCCATCAAACACTCCCAGGGCAGGTACAGCACGGGTTAGATACAGAGTAAAGCTCCCTCTACACTGTCCCATCAAACACTCCCAGGGCAGGTACAGCACGGGTTAGATACAGAGTAAAGCTCCCTCTACACTGTCCCATCAAACACTCCCAGGGCAGGTACAGCACGGGTTAGATACAGAGTAAAGCTCCCTCTACACTGTCCCATCAAACACTCCCAGGGCAGGTACAGCACGGGTTAGATACAGAGTAAAGCTCCCTCTACACTGTCCCATCAAACACTCCCAGGGCAGGTACAGCACGGGTTAGATACAGAGTAAAGCTCCCTCTACACTGTCCCATCAAACACTCCCAGGGCAGGTACAGCACGGGTTAGATACAGAGTAAAGCTCCCTCTACACTGTCCCATCAAACACTCCCAGGGCAGGTACAGCACGGGTTAGATACAGAGTAAAGCTCCCTCTACACTGTCCCATCAAACACTCCCAGGGCAGGTACAGCACGGGTTAGATACAGAGTAAAGCTCCCTCTACACTGTCCCATCAAACACTCCCAGGGCAGGTACAGCACGGGTTAGATACAGAGTAAAGCTCCCTCTACACTGTCCCATCAAACACTCCCAGGGCAGGTACAGCACGGGTTAGATACAGAGTAAAGCTCCCTCTACACTGTCCCATCAAACACTCCCAGGGCAGGTACAGCACGGGTTAGATACAGAGTAAAGCTCCCTCTACACTGTCCCATCAAACACTCCCAGGGCAGGTACAGCACGGGTTAGATACAGAGTAAAGCTCCCTCTACACTGTCCCATCAAACACTCCCAGGGCAGGTACAGCACGGGTTAGATACAGAGTAAAGCTCCCTCTACACTGTCCCATCAAACACTCCCAGGGCAGGTACAGCACGGGTTAGATACAGAGTAAAGCTCCCTCTACACTGTCCCATCAAACACTCCCAGGGCAGGTACAGCACGGGTTAGATACAGAGTAAAGCTCCCTCTACACTGTCCCATCAAACACTCCCAGGGCAGGTACAGCACGGGTTAGATACAGAGTAAAGCTCCCTCTACACTGTCCCATCAAACACTCCCAGGGCAGGTACAGCACGGGTTAGATACAGAGTAAAGCTCCCTCTACACTGTCCCATCAAACACTCCCAGGGCAGGTACAGCACGGGTTAGATACAGAGTAAAGCTCCCTCTACACTGTCCCATCAAACACTCCCAGGGCAGGTACAGCACGGGTTAGATACAGAGTAAAGCTCCCTCTACACTGTCCCATCAAACACTCCCAGGGCAGGTACAGCACGGGTTAGATACAGAGTAAAGCTCCCTCTACACTGTCCCATCAAACACTCCCAGGGCAGGTACAGCACGGGTTAGATACAGAGTAAAGCTCCCTCTACACTGTCCCATCAAACACTCCCAGGGCAGGTACAGCACGGGTTAGATACAGAGTAAAGCTCCCTCTACACTGTCCCATCAAACACTCCCAGGGCAGGTACAGCACGGGTTAGATACAGAGTAAAGCTCCCTCTACACTGTCCCATCAAACACTCCCAGGGCAGGTACAGCACGGGTTAGATACAGAGTAAAGCTCCCTCTACACTGTCCCATCAAACACTCCCAGGGCAGGTACAGCACGGGTTAGATACAGAGTAAAGCTCCCTCTACACTGTCCCATCAAACACTCCCAGGGCAGGTACAGCACGGGTTAGATACAGAGTAAAGCTCCCTCTACACTGTCCCATCAAACACTCCCAGGGCAGGTACAGCACGGGTTAGATACAGAGTAAAGCTCCCTCTACACTGTCCCATCAAACACTCCCAGGGCAGGTACAGCACGGGTTAGATACAGAGTAAAGCTCCCTCTACACTGTCCCATCAAACACTCCCAGGGCAGGTACAGCACGGGTTAGATACAGAGTAAAGCTCCCTCTACACTGTCCCATCAAACACTCCCAGGGCAGGTACAGCACGGGTTAGATACAGAGTAAAGCTCCCTCTACACTGTCCCATCAAACACTCCCAGGGCAGGTACAGCACGGGTTAGATACAGAGTAAAGCTCCCTCTACACTGTCCCATCAAACACTCCCAGGGCAGGTACAGCACGGGTTAGATACAGAGTAAAGCTCCCTCTACACTGTCCCATCAAACACTCCCAGGGCAGGTACAGCACGGGTTAGATACAGAGTAAAGCTCCCTCTACACTGTCCCATCAAACACTCCCAGGGCAGGTACAGCACGGGTTAGATACAGAGTAAAGCTCCCTCTACACTGTCCCATCAAACACTCCCAGGGCAGGTACAGCACGGGTTAGATACAGAGTAAAGCTCCCTCTACACTGTCCCATCAAACACTCCCAGGGCAGGTACAGCACGGGTTAGATACAGAGTAAAGCTCCCTCTACACTGTCCCATCAAACACTCCCAGGGCAGGTACAGCACGGGTTAGATACAGAGTAAAGCTCCCTCTACACTGTCCCATCAAACACTCCCAGGGCAGGTACAGCACGGGTTAGATACAGAGTAAAGCTCCCTCTACACTGTCCCATCAAACACTCCCAGGGCAGGTACAGCACGGGTTAGATACAGAGTAAAGCTCCCTCTACACTGTCCCATCAAACACTCCCAGGGCAGGTACAGCACGGGTTAGATACAGAGTAAAGCTCCCTCTACACTGTCCCATCAAACACTCCCAGGGCAGGTACAGCACGGGTTAGATACAGAGTAAAGCTCCCTCTACACTGTCCCATCAAACACTCCCAGGGCAGGTACAGCACGGGTTAGATACAGAGTAAAGCTCCCTCTACACTGTCCCATCAAACACTCCCAGGGCAGGTACAGCACGGGTTAGATACAGAGTAAAGCTCCCTCTACACTGTCCCATCAAACACTCCCAGGGCAGGTACAGCACGGGTTAGATACAGAGTAAAGCTCCCTCTACACTGTCCCATCAAACACTCCCAGGGCAGGTACAGCACGGGTTAGATACAGAGTAAAGCTCCCTCTACACTGTCCCATCAAACACTCCAGGGCAGGTACAGCACGGGTTAGATACAGAGTAAAGCTCCCTCTACACTGTCCCATCAAACACTCCCAGGGCAGGTACAGCACGGGTTAGATACAGAGTAAAGCTCCCTCTACACTGTCCCATCAAACACTCCCAGGGCAGGTACAGCACGGGTTAGATACAGAGTAAAGCTCCCTCTACACTGTCCCATCAAACACTCCCAGGGCAGGTACAGCACGGGTTAGATACAGAGTAAAGCTCCCTCTACACTGTCCCATCAAACACTCCCAGGGCAGGTACAGCACGGGTTAGATACAGAGTAAAGCTCCCTCTACACTGTCCCATCAAACACTCCCAGGGCAGGTACAGCACGGGTTAGATACAGAGTAAAGCTCCCTCTACACTGTCCCATCAAACACTCCCAGGGCAGGTACAGCACGGTTAGATACAGAGTAAAGCTCCCTCTACACTGTCCCATCAAACACTCCCAGGGCAGGTACAGCACGGGTTAGATACAGAGTAAAGCTCCCTCTACACTGTCCCATCAAACACTCCCAGGGCAGGTACAGCACGGGTTAGATACAGAGTAAAGCTCCCTCTACACTGTCCCATCAAACACTCCCAGGGCAGGTACAGCACGGGTTAGATACAGAGTAAAGCTCCCTCTACACTGTCCCATCAAACACTCCCAGGGCAGGTACAGCACGGGTTAGATACAGAGTAAAGCTCCCTCTACACTGTCCCATCAAACACTCCCAGGGCAGGTACAGCACGGGTTAGATACAGAGTAAAGCTCCCTCTACACTGTCCCATCAAACACTCCCAGGGCAGGTACAGCACGGGTTAGATACAGAGTAAAGCTCCCTCTACACTGTCCCATCAAACACTCCCAGGGCAGGTACAGCACGGGTTAGATACAGAGTAAAGCTCCCTCTACACTGTCCCATCAAACACTCCCAGGGCAGGTACAGCACGGGTTAGATACAGAGTAAAGCTCCCTCTACACTGTCCCATCAAACACTCCAGGGCAGGTACAGCACGGGTTAGATACAGAGTAAAGCTCCCTCTACACTGTCCCATCAAACACTCCCAGGGCAGGTACAGCACGGGTTAGATACAGAGTAAAGCTCCCTCTACACTGTCCCATCAAACACTCCCAGGGCAGGTACAGCACGGGTTAGATACAGAGTAAAGCTCCCTCTACACTGTCCCATCAAACACTCCCAGGGCAGGTACAGCACGGGTTAGATACAGAGTAAAGCTCCCTCTACACTGTCCCATCAAACACTCCCAGGGCAGGTACAGCACGGGTTAGATACAGAGTAAAGCTCCCTCTACACTGTCCCATCAAACACTCCCAGGGCAGGTACAGCACGGGTTAGATACAGAGTAAAGCTCCCTCTACACTGTCCCATCAAACACTCCCAGGGCAGGTACAGCACGGGTTAGATACAGAGTAAAGCTCCCTCTACACTGTCCCATCAAACACTCCCAGGGCAGGTACAGCACGGGTTAGATACAGAGTAAAGCTCCCTCTACACTGTCCCATCAAACACTCCCAGGGCAGGTACAGCACGGGTTAGATACAGAGTAAAGCTCCCTCTACACTGTCCCATCAAACACTCCCAGGGCAGGTACAGCACGGGTTAGATACAGAGTAAAGCTCCCTCTACACTGTCCCATCAAACACTCCCAGGGCAGGTACAGCACGGGTTAGATACAGAGTAAAGCTCCCTCTACACTGTCCCATCAAACACTCCCAGGGCAGGTACAGCACGGGTTAGATACAGAGTAAAGCTCCCTCTACACTGTCCCATCAAACACTCCCAGGGCAGGTACAGCACGGGTTAGATACAGAGTAAAGCTCCCTCTACACTGTCCCATCAAACACTCCCAGGGCAGGTACAGCACGGGTTAGATACAGAGTAAAGCTCCCTCTACACTGTCCCATCAAACACTCCCAGGGCAGGTACAGCACGGGTTAGATACAGAGTAAAGCTCCCTCTACACTGTCCCATCAAACACTCCCAGGGCAGGTACAGCACGGGTTAGATACAGAGTAAAGCTCCCTCTACACTGTCCCATCAAACACTCCCAGGGCAGGTACAGCACGGGTTAGATACAGAGTAAAGCTCCCTCTACACTGTCCCATCAAACACTCCCAGGGCAGGTACAGCACGGGTTAGATACAGAGTAAAGCTCCCTCTACACTGTCCCATCAAACACTCCCAGGGCAGGTACAGCACGGGTTAGATACAGAGTAAAGCTCCCTCTACACTGTCCCATCAAACACTCCCAGGGCAGGTACAGCACGGGTTAGATACAGAGTAAAGCTCCCTCTACACTGTCCCATCAAACACTCCCAGGGCAGGTACAGCACGGGTTAGATACAGAGTAAAGCTCCCTCTACACTGTCCCATCAAACACTCCCAGGGCAGGTACAGCACGGGTTAGATACAGAGTAAAGCTCCCTCTACACTGTCCCATCAAACACTCCCAGGGCAGGTACAGCACGGGTTAGATACAGAGTAAAGCTCCCTCTACACTGTCCCATCAAACACTCCCAGGGCAGGTACAGCACGGGTTAGATACAGAGTAAAGCTCCCTCTACACTGTCCCATCAAACACTCCCAGGGCAGGTACAGCACGGGTTAGATACAGAGTAAAGCTCCCTCTACACTGTCCCATCAAACACTCCCAGGGCAGGTACAGCACGGGTTAGATACAGAGTAAAGCTCCCTCTACACTGTCCCATCAAACACTCCCAGGGCAGGTACAGCACGGGTTAGATACAGAGTAAAGCTCCCTCTACACTGTCCCATCAAACACTCCCAGGGCAGGTACAGCACGGGTTAGATACAGAGTAAAGCTCCCTCTACACTGTCCCATCAAACACTCCCAGGGCAGGTACAGCACGGGTTAGATACAGAGTAAAGCTCCCTCTACACTGTCCCATCAAACACTCCCAGGGCAGGTACAGCACGGGTTAGATACAGAGTAAAGCTCCCTCTACACTGTCCCATCAAACACTCCCAGGGCAGGTACAGCACGGGTTAGATACAGAGTAAAGCTCCCTCTACACTGTCCCATCAAACACTCCCAGGGCAGGTACAGCACGGGTTAGATACAGAGTAAAGCTCCCTCTACACTGTCCCATCAAACACTCCCAGGGCAGGTACAGCACGGGTTAGATACAGAGTAAAGCTCCCTCTACACTGTCCCATCAAACACTCCCAGGGCAGGTACAGCACGGGTTAGATACAGAGTAAAGCTCCCTCTACACTGTCCCATCAAACACTCCCAGGGCAGGTACAGCACGGGTTAGATACAGAGTAAAGCTCCCTCTACACTGTCCCATCAAACACTCCCAGGGCAGGTACAGCACGGGTTAGATACAGAGTAAAGCTCCCTCTACACTGTCCCATCAAACACTCCCAGGGCAGGTACAGCACGGGTTAGATACAGAGTAAAGCTCCCTCTACACTGTCCCATCAAACACTCCCAGGGCAGGTACAGCACGGGTTAGATACAGAGTAAAGCTCCCTCTACACTGTCCCATCAAACACTCCCAGGGCAGGTACAGCACGGGTTAGATACAGAGTAAAGCTCCCTCTACACTGTCCCATCAAACACTCCCAGGGCAGGTACAGCACGGGTTAGATACAGAGTAAAGCTCCCTCTACACTGTCCCATCAAACACTCCCAGGGCAGGTACAGCACGGGTTAGATACAGAGTAAAGCTCCCTCTACACTGTCCCATCAAACACTCCCAGGGCAGGTACAGCACGGGTTAGATACAGAGTAAAGCTCCCTCTACACTGTCCCATCAAACACTCCCAGGGCAGGTACAGCACGGGTTAGATACAGAGTAAAGCTCCCTCTACACTGTCCCATCAAACACTCCCAGGGCAGGTACAGCACGGGTTAGATACAGAGTAAAGCTCCCTCTACACTGTCCCATCAAACACTCCCAGGGCAGGTACAGCACGGGTTAGATACAGAGTAAAGCTCCCTCTACACTGTCCCATCAAACACTCCCAGGGCAGGTACAGCACGGGTTAGATACAGAGTAAAGCTCCCTCTACACTGTCCCATCAAACACTCCCAGGGCAGGTACAGCACGGGTTAGATACAGAGTAAAGCTCCCTCTACACTGTCCCATCAAACACTCCCAGGGCAGGTACAGCACGGGTTAGATACAGAGTAAAGCTCCCTCTACACTGTCCCATCAAACACTCCCAGGGCAGGTACAGCACGGGTTAGATACAGAGTAAAGCTCCCTCTACACTGTCCCATCAAACACTCCCAGGGCAGGTACAGCACGGGTTAGATACAGAGTAAAGCTCCCTCTACACTGTCCCATCAAACACTCCCAGGGCAGGTACAGCACGGGTTAGATACAGAGTAAAGCTCCCTCTACACTGTCCCATCAAACACTCCCAGGGCAGGTACAGCACGGGTTAGATACAGAGTAAAGCTCCCTCTACACTGTCCCATCAAACACTCCCAGGGCAGGTACAGCACGGGTTAGATACAGAGTAAAGCTCCCTCTACACTGTCCCATCAAACACTCCCAGGGCAGGTACAGCACGGGTTAGATACAGAGTAAAGCTCCCTCTACACTGTCCCATCAAACACTCCCAGGGCAGGTACAGCACGGGTTAGATACAGAGTAAAGCTCCCTCTACACTGTCCCATCAAACACTCCCAGGGCAGGTACAGCACGGGTTAGATACAGAGTAAAGCTCCCTCTACACTGTCCCATCAAACACTCCCAGGGCAGGTACAGCACGGGTTAGATACAGAGTAAAGCTCCCTCTACACTGTCCCATCAAACACTCCCAGGGCAGGTACAGCACGGGTTAGATACAGAGTAAAGCTCCCTCTACACTGTCCCATCAAACACTCCCAGGGCAGGTACAGCACGGGTTAGATACAGAGTAAAGCTCCCTCTACACTGTCCCATCAAACACTCCCAGGGCAGGTACAGCACGGGTTAGATACAGAGTAAAGCTCCCTCTACACTGTCCCATCAAACACTCCCAGGGCAGGTACAGCACGGGTTAGATACAGAGTAAAGCTCCCTCTACACTGTCCCATCAAACACTCCCAGGGCAGGTACAGCACGGGTTAGATACAGAGTAAAGCTCCCTCTACACTGTCCCATCAAACACTCCCAGGGCAGGTACAGCACGGGTTAGATACAGAGTAAAGCTCCCTCTACACTGTCCCATCAAACACTCCCAGGGCAGGTACAGCACGGGTTAGATACAGAGTAAAGCTCCCTCTACACTGTCCCATCAAACACTCCCAGGGCAGGTACAGCACGGGTTAGATACAGAGTAAAGCTCCCTCTACACTGTCCCATCAAACACTCCCAGGGCAGGTACAGCACGGGTTAGATACAGAGTAAAGCTCCCTCTACACTGTCCCATCAAACACTCCCAGGGCAGGTACAGCACGGGTTAGATACAGAGTAAAGCTCCCTCTACACTGTCCCATCAAACACTCCCAGGGCAGGTACAGCACGGGTTAGATACAGAGTAAAGCTCCCTCTACACTGTCCCATCAAACACTCCCAGGGCAGGTACAGCACGGGTTAGATACAGAGTAAAGCTCCCTCTACACTGTCCCATCAAACACTCCCAGGGCAGGTACAGCACGGGTTAGATACAGAGTAAAGCTCCCTCTACACTGTCCCATCAAACACTCCCAGGGCAGGTACAGCACGGGTTAGATACAGAGTAAAGCTCCCTCTACACTGTCCCATCAAACACTCCCAGGGCAGGTACAGCACGGGTTAGATACAGAGTAAAGCTCCCTCTACACTGTCCCATCAAACACTCCCAGGGCAGGTACAGCACGGGTTAGATACAGAGTAAAGCTCCCTCTACACTGTCCCATCAAACACTCCCAGGGCAGGTACAGCACGGGTTAGATACAGAGTAAAGCTCCCTCTACACTGTCCCATCAAACACTCCCAGGGCAGGTACAGCACGGGTTAGATACAGAGTAAAGCTCCCTCTACACTGTCCCATCAAACACTCCCAGGGCAGGTACAGCACGGGTTAGATACAGAGTAAAGCTCCCTCTACACTGTCCCATCAAACACTCCCAGGGCAGGTACAGCACGGGTTAGATACAGAGTAAAGCTCCCTCTACACTGTCCCATCAAACACTCCCAGGGCAGGTACAGCACGGGTTAGATACAGAGTAAAGCTCCCTCTACACTGTCCCATCAAACACTCCCAGGGCAGGTACAGCACGGGTTAGATACAGAGTAAAGCTCCCTCTACACTGTCCCATCAAACACTCCCAGGGCAGGTACAGCACGGGTTAGATACAGAGTAAAGCTCCCTCTACACTGTCCCATCAAACACTCCCAGGGCAGGTACAGCACGGGTTAGATACAGAGTAAAGCTCCCTCTACACTGTCCCATCAAACACTCCCAGGGCAGGTACAGCACGGGTTAGATACAGAGTAAAGCTCCCTCTACACTGTCCCATCAAACACTCCCAGGGCAGGTACAGCACGGGTTAGATACAGAGTAAAGCTCCCTCTACACTGTCCCATCAAACACTCCCAGGGCAGGTACAGCACGGGTTAGATACAGAGTAAAGCTCCCTCTACACTGTCCCATCAAACACTCCCAGGGCAGGTACAGCACGGGTTAGATACAGAGTAAAGCTCCCTCTACACTGTCCCATCAAACACTCCCAGGGCAGGTACAGCACGGGTTAGATACAGAGTAAAGCTCCCTCTACACTGTCCCATCAAACACTCCCAGGGCAGGTACAGCACGGGTTAGATACAGAGTAAAGCTCCCTCTACACTGTCCCATCAAACACTCCCAGGGCAGGTACAGCACGGGTTAGATACAGAGTAAAGCTCCCTCTACACTGTCCCATCAAACACTCCCAGGGCAGGTACAGCACGGGTTAGATACAGAGTAAAGCTCCCTCTACACTGTCCCATCAAACACTCCCAGGGCAGGTACAGCACGGGTTAGATACAGAGTAAAGCTCCCTCTACACTGTCCCATCAAACACTCCCAGGGCAGGTACAGCACGGGTTAGATACAGAGTAAAGCTCCCTCTACACTGTCCCATCAAACACTCCCAGGGCAGGTACAGCACGGGTTAGATACAGAGTAAAGCTCCCTCTACACTGTCCCATCAAACACTCCCAGGGCAGGTACAGCACGGGTTAGATACAGAGTAAAGCTCCCTCTACACTGTCCCATCAAACACTCCCAGGGCAGGTACAGCACGGGTTAGATACAGAGTAAAGCTCCCTCTACACTGTCCCATCAAACACTCCCAGGGCAGGTACAGCACGGGTTAGATACAGAGTAAAGCTCCCTCTACACTGTCCCATCAAACACTCCCAGGGCAGGTACAGCACGGGTTAGATACAGAGTAAAGCTCCCTCTACACTGTCCCATCAAACACTCCCAGGGCAGGTACAGCACGGGTTAGATACAGAGTAAAGCTCCCTCTACACTGTCCCATCAAACACTCCCAGGGCAGGTACAGCACGGGTTAGATACAGAGTAAAGCTCCCTCTACACTGTCCCATCAAACACTCCCAGGGCAGGTACAGCACGGGTTAGATACAGAGTAAAGCTCCCTCTACACTGTCCCATCAAACACTCCCAGGGCAGGTACAGCACGGGTTAGATACAGAGTAAAGCTCCCTCTACACTGTCCCATCAAACACTCCCAGGGCAGGTACAGCACGGGTTAGATACAGAGTAAAGCTCCCTCTACACTGTCCCATCAAACACTCCCAGGGCAGGTACAGCACGGGTTAGATACAGAGTAAAGCTCCCTCTACACTGTCCCATCAAACACTCCCAGGGCAGGTACAGCACGGGTTAGATACAGAGTAAAGCTCCCTCTACACTGTCCCATCAAACACTCCCAGGGCAGGTACAGCACGGGTTAGATACAGAGTAAAGCTCCCTCTACACTGTCCCATCAAACACTCCCAGGGCAGGTACAGCACGGGTTAGATACAGAGTAAAGCTCCCTCTACACTGTCCCATCAAACACTCCCAGGGCAGGTACAGCACGGGTTAGATACAGAGTAAAGCTCCCTCTACACTGTCCCATCAAACACTCCCAGGGCAGGTACAGCACGGGTTAGATACAGAGTAAAGCTCCCTCTACACTGTCCCATCAAACACTCCCAGGGCAGGTACAGCACGGGTTAGATACAGAGTAAAGCTCCCTCTGCACTGTCCCATCAAACACTCGCAGGGCAGGTACAGCACGGGTTAAATACAGAGTCAAGCTCCCTCAGCACTGTCCCATCAAACACTCCCAGGGCAGGTACAGCAGGAGTTAGATGCAGAGTAAAGCTCCCTCCTGCACTGTCCCATCAAACACTCCAGGGCAGGTACAGCAGGAGTTAGATACAGAGTAAAGCTCCCTCTGCACTGTCCCATCAAACACTCCCAGGGCAGGTACAGCATGGGTTAGATACAGAGTAAAGCTCCCTCTACACTGTCCCATCAAACTCTCCCAGCGCAGGTACAGCACGGGTTAGATACAGAGTAAAGCTTCTTCAACACTGTCCCATCAAACACTCCCAGGGCAGGTACAGCACAGCTGAGATACAGAGTAAAGCTCCTCTACACTGTCCCATCATACACTCCAGGGCAGGTACAGCACAGCTTAGATACAGAGTAAAGCTCATCTACACTGTCCCAAACACTCCCAAAACAGGTACAGCACAGGTAAGATACAGAGTAAAGTTCCCTCTACACTGTCCCATCAAACACTCCCAAGGGCAGGTACAGCACGGGTAAGATACAGAGTAAAGTCTCCCTCTGCAACTGTCCCATCAAACACTCCAAGGGCAGGTACAGCACGGGTTAGATACAGAGTAAAGCTCCCTCTACACTGTCCCATCAAACACTCCCAGGGCAGTACAGCACGGGTTAGATACAGAGTAAAGCTCCTCGACACTGTCCCATCAAACACTCCCAGGGCAGGTACAGCACGGGTTAGATACAGAGTAAAGCTCCCTCTACACTGTCCCATCAAACACTCCCAGGGCAGTACAGCACGGGTTAGATACAGAGTAAAGCTCCCTCTACACTGTCCCATCAAACACTCCCAGGGCAGATACAGCACGGGTTAGATACAGAGTAAAGCTCCCTCGAGCACTGTCCCATCCAACACTCCAAGGGCAGGTACAGCACGGTTAGATACAGAGTAAAGCTCCCTCTACACTGTCCCATCAATACTCCAAGGGCAGGTACAGCACGGGTTAGATACAGAGTAAAGCTCCCTCTACACTGTCCATCAAACACTCCCAGGGCAGGTACAGCACGGGTTAGATACAGAGTAAAGCTCCCTCTACACTGTCCCATCAAACACTCCAGGGCAGGTACAGCACGGTTAGATACAGAGTAAAGCTCCCTCTACACTGTCCCATCAAACACTCCAGGGCAGGTACAGCACGGTTAGATACAGAGTAAAGCTCCCTCTACACTGTCCCATCAAACACTCCCAGGGCAGGTACAGCACGGGTTAGATACAGAGTAAAGCTCCCTCTACACTGTCCCATCAAACACTCCCAGGGCAGGTACAGCACGGGTTAGATACAGAGTAAAGCTCCCTCTACACTGTCCCATCAAACACTCCCAGGGCAGGTACAGCACGGGTTAGATACAGAGTAAAGCTCCCTCTACACTGTCCCATCAAACACTCCCAGGGCAGGTACAGCACGGGTTAGATACAGAGTAAAGCTCCCTCTACACTGTCCCATCAAACACTCCCAGGGCAGGTACAGCACGGGTTAGATACAGAGTAAAGCTCCCTCTACACTGTCCCATCAAACACTCCAGGGCAGGTACAGCACGGGTTAGATACAGAGTAAAGCCCTCTACACTGTCCATCAAACACTCCCAGGGCAGGTACAGCACGGGTTAGATACAGAGTAAAGCTCCCTCTACACTGTCCCATCAAACACTCCCAGGGCAGGTACAGCACGGGTTAGATACAGAGTAAAGCTCCCTCTACACTGTCCCATCAAACACTCCCAGGGCAGGTACAGCACGGGTTAGATACAGAGTAAAGCTCCCTCTACACTGTCCCATCAAACACTCCCAGGGCAGGTACAGCACGGGTTAGATACAGAGTAAAGCTCCCTCTACACTGTCCCATCAAACACTCCCAGGGCAGGTACAGCACGGGTTAGATACAGAGTAAAGCTCCCTCTACACTGTCCCATCAAACACTCCCAGGGCAGGTACAGCACGGGTTAGATACAGAGTAAAGCTCCCTCTACACTGTCCCATCAAACACTCCAAGGGCAGGTACAGCACGGGTTAGATACAGAGTAAAGCTCCCTCTACACTGTCCCATCAAACACTCCAAGGGCAGGTACAGCACGGGTTAGATACAGAGTAAAGCTCCCTCTACACTGTCCCATCAAACACTCCAGGGCAGGTACAGCACTGGTTAGATACAGAGTAAAGCTCCCTCTACACTGTCCCATCAAACACTCCCAGGGCAGGTACAGCACGGGTTAGATACAGAGTAAAGCTCCCTCTACACTGTCCATCAAACAGCTCCCAGGGCAGGTACAGCACGGGTTAGATACAGAGTAAAGCTCCCTCTACACTGTCCCATCAAACACTCCCAGGGCAGGTACAGCACGGGTTAGATACAGAGTAAAGCTCCCTCTACACTGTCCCATCAACACTCCCAGGGCAGGTACAGCACGGGTTAGATACAGAGTAAAGCTCCCTCGACACTGTCCCATCAAACACTCCCAGGGCAGGTACAGCACGGGTTAGATACAGAGTAAAGCTCCCTCGACACTGTCCCATCAAACACTCGCAGGGCAGGTACAGCACGGGTTAGATACAGAGTAAAGCTCCCTCTCACTGTCCCATCAAACACTCCAGGGCAGGTACAGCACGGGTTAGATACAGAGTAAAGCTCCCTCTGCACTGTCCCATCAAACACTCCCAGGGCAGGTACAGCACGGGTTAGATACAGAGTAAAGCTCCCTCTACACTGTCCCATCAAACACTCCCAGGGCAGATACAGCACGGGTTAGATACAGAGTAAAGCTCCCTCTACACTGTCCCATCAAACACTCCCAGGGCAGGTACAGCACGGGTTAGATACAGAGTAAAGCTCCCTCTACACTGTCCCATCAAACACTCCCAGGGCAGGTACAGCACGGTTAGATACAGAGTAAAGCTCCCTCTACACTGTCCCATCAAACACTCCCAGGGCAGTACAGCACGGGTTAGATACAGAGTAAAGCTCCCTCTACACTGTCCCATCAAACACTCCAGGGCAGGTACAGCACGGGTTAGATACAGAGTAAAGCTCCCTCTACACTGTCCCATCAAACACTCCCAGGGCAGGTACAGCACGGTTAGATACAGAGTAAAGCTCCCTCTACACTGTCCATCAAACACTCCAGGGCAGTACAGCACGGTTAGATACAGAGTAAAGCTCCCTCTACACTGTCCCATCAAACACTCCCAGGGCAGGTACAGCACGGGTTAGATACAGAGTAAAGCTCCTCTACACTGTCCCATCAAACACTCCAGGGCAGGTACAGCACGGGTTAGATACAGAGTAAAGCTCCCTCTACACTGTCCCATCAAACACTCCCAGGGCAGGTACAGCACGGGTTAGATACAGAGTAAAGCTCCCTCTACACTGTCCCATCAAACACTCCCAGGGCAGGTACAGCACGGTTAGATACAGAGTAAAGCTCCCTCTACACTGTCCCATCAAACACTCCCAGGGCAGGTACAGCACGGGTTAGATACAGAGTAAAGCTCCCTCTACACTGTCCCATCAAACTCTCCCAGGGCAGGTACAGCACGGGTTGATACAGAGTAAAGCTCCCTCTACACTGTCCCATCAAACACTCCCAGGGCAGGTACAGCACGGGTTAGATACAGAGTAAAGCTCCCTCTACACTGTCCATCAAACAGTCCCAGGCAGATACAGCACGGGTTAGATACAGAGTAAAGCTCCCTCTACACTGTCCCATCAAACACTCGCAGGGTAGGTACAGCACGGGTTAGATATCAAGTAAAGCTCCCTCTACACTGTCCCATGAAACACTCCATTGCAGATACAGCACGGTTAGATACACAGTAAAGCTCCCTCTGCACTGTCCCATCAAACAGTCCCAGGGCAGGTACAGCACGGGTTAGATATAGAGTAAAGCTCCCTCTACACTGTCCCATCAAACACTCCCAGGGCAGATACAGCACGGGTTAGATACAGAGTAAAGCTCCCTCTACACTGTCCCATCAAACACTCCCAGGGCAGGAACAGCACAGGTTAGATACAGAGTAAAGCTCCCTCTACACTGTCCCATCAAACACTCCAGGGCAGGTACAGCACAGGTTAGATACAGAGTAAAGCTCCCTCTACACTGTCCCATCAAACACTCCAAGGGCAGGTACAGCACGGCTTAGATACAGAGTAAAGCTCCCTCTACACTGTCCCATCAAACACTCCCAGGGCAGGTACAGCACGGGTTAGATACAGAGTAAAGCTCCCTCTACACTGTCCCATCAAACACTCCCAGGCAGGTACAGCACTGGTTAGATACAGAGTAAAGCTCCCTCTACACTGTCCCATCAAACACTCCAGGGCAGGTACAGCACGGGTTAGATACAGAGTAAAGCTCCCTCTGCACTGTCCATCAAACACTCCCAGGGCAGGTACAGCACGGGTTAGATACAGAGTAAAGCTCCCTCTACACTGTCCCATCAAACACTCCCAGGGCAGGTACAGCACGGGTTAGATACAGAGTAAAGATCCCTCGACACTGTCCCATCAAACACTCCCAGGGCAGGTACAGCACAGGTTAGATACAGAGTAAAGCTCCCTCTGCAGTGTCTCATCAAACACTCGCAGGGCAGGTACAGCACGGGTTAGATACAGAGTAAAGCTCCCTCTACATTGTCCCATCAAACACTCGTAGGGCAGGTACAGCACGGGTCAGATACAGAGTAAAGCTGCCTCTACACTGTCCCATCAAACACTCCCAGGGCAGGTACAGCACGGGTTAGATACAGAGTAAAGCTCCCTCTACACTGTCCCATCAAACACTCGCAGGGCAGGTACAGCACAGGTTAGATACAGATTAAAGCTCCCTCTCCACTGTCCCATCAAACTCTCCCACGGCAGGTAAAGCACGGGTTAAATACAGAGTAACGCTCCCTCTACACTGTCCCATCAAGCACTCCCAGGGCAGGTACAGTACGGGTTAGATACAGAGTAAAACTCCATCGACTCCATCCCATCAAACACTCCCAGGGCTGGTACAGCATGGATTAGATACAGAGTAAAGCTCCCACTACACTGTCCCATCAAACAGTCCCAGGGCAGATACAGCACGGGTTCGATACAGATTAAAGCTCCCTCTACACTGTCCCATCAAACACTCCCAGGGCAGGTACAGCATGGTTTAGATACAGAGTAAAGCTGCTTCTACACTGTCCCATCAATCACTCCCAGGGCAGGTACAGCACAGTTTAGATACAGAGTAAAGCTCCCTCTACACTGTCCCATCAAACACTCCCAGGGCAGGTACAGCACAGGTTACATGCAGAGTAAAGCTCCCTTTACACTATCCCATCAAACACTCCCAGGGCAGGTACAGCACGGGTTAAATACAGAGTAAAGCCCCCTCTACACTGTCCCATCAAACACTCCCAGGGCAGGTACACGGACACGTTACCGATACCTTCACTTGATACCAAGTCTAGGAGAGGCAGTCTGGAAGGTTTGGGGAGCCGGGGCTTGAGCACGAGAGTAACTAAAGGTGTGAGAACTGAAATACTCTTGAGTTAGAAAAGAGAAAAGGCCCCAAAATGGAGCAGTCATTAACAGGACATCAATTAGTCTCCTCTTATCTTGGAGAAATCAAGGATTCGACCCACGGTGTGTTATAAACAAAGTTAATCTATTTGACAGATATCAAAATATTTAACTCCAGCCCAGTTAGAGGGGTGGTTAACATCAGCAGTAACAAACTCCAACTGTCAGAATGAACATGGTTCAGTCCTGGATGAGATTAACAGCAGCAAAAACAGCAGAATCTAAGCCCTGCAGTCACTTGTGAGCTCGCTGGTGTGTCAGCAGGTGGGATGACTGAGTGAATCCCTTCCCACACTCGGACCAAGTGAACGGCCTCTCCCCAGTGTGAACTCGCTGGTGTGTCAGAAGATCCCTTGTGCTTTTAAAGCTCTTCTCACACTCAGAACATTTAAAAGGTCTCTTATCAGTGTGAACGCGTTGGTGTGAAGTGAGGCTGGAGGAGTTAGTGAATCCCTTCCCACACACAGAGCAGGTGAACGGCCTCTCCCCAGTGTGAAGTCGCTGCTGTGTCAGCAGGTGGGATGACCGAGCGAATCTGTTCCCACACACAGAGCAGGTGAACAGTCTCTCCCCAGTGTGACTGCGTTGATGAGCTTCCAGCTGGGACGGGTAATTGAATCCCTGCCCACAGTCCCCACATTTCCACGGTTTCTCCGTGGTGCGGGTGTCCTTGTGTCTCTCCAGGTTGGATGATCAGTTGAAGACTCGTCACACACAGAACACGTGTACGGTTTCTCCCCGCTGTGAACGGTGCGATGTTTTTTCAGGCTGTGTAACTGGTTAAAGCTCTTTCCACAGTCAGTGCACTGGAACACTCTCACTCGGGTGTGTGTGTCTCGGTGCTTTTCCAGTCACACTGATGTTTGAAATCTTTTCCCACAGACAGAACAGACAAACATTTCTCCTTCCACATTCAAAGGCCGATGATACTCAGGTCTTGATGAATGGAGTGACTCCGTCAGATCTTGAAATTATGTTTGGTTTGAGTTTCCGGTCCGTAAATCCTCCCCTTCTCACAGCCTGTAAAAGGAGTTTACAAAAGACATCACTAAGTAGAGCATAGAAATTCAGAACAGACAATTCTAGTTTCTATGGAACATTCTTTCCTCTCTTGTTCCCCCAAAGCTGTAAATCTCCATCCCACACATTGTCTCTCCTCCCTGTGCTGAAATCCAAACCCATCGCACCATCTCCAACACATTTTCCTTCTCGCTGAAGGTGCTGACTCTGGCTGGGTTCAGTTCTACACTCACTGGTTCCCCTCCCTCTCCTCCCCTGAAGGTGCTGACTCTGGCTGGGTTCAGTTCTGCACTCACTGGTTCCCCTCCCTCTCCTCCCCTGAAGGTGCTGACTCTGGATGGGTTCAGTTCACTCACTGGTTCCCCTCCCTCTCCTCCCCTGAAGGTGATGACTCTGGCTGGGTTCAGTTCTACACTCACTGGTTCCCCTCCCTCTCCTCCCCTGAAGGTGCTGACTCTGGCTGGGTTCAGTTCTGCACTCACTGGTTCCCCTCCCTCTCCTCCCCTGAAGGTGCTGACTCTGGCTGGGTTCAGTTCACTCACTGGTTCCCCTCCCTCTCCTCCCCTGAAGGTGCTGACTCTGGCTGGGTTCAGTTCTACACTCACTGGTTCCCCTCCCTCTCCTCCCCTGAAGGTGCTGACTCTGGCTGGGTTCAGTTCTTCACTCACTGGTTCCCCTCCCTCTCCTCCCCTGAAGGTGCTGACTCTGGCCGGGTTCAGTTCTGCACTCACTGGTTCCCCTCCCTCTCCTCCCCTGAAGGTGCTGACTCTGGCTGGGTTCAGTTCTGCACTCACTGGTTCTCCTCCCCTGAAGCCACGCCCCCTATTGGCTCCTTTACAAAGATGGCCACGCATGCGCTCTACCGCTCGATTAAGCAAGATGGCGACGCAAAAACCCTCAGAGCTCCTTTACAAAGATGGCCGCCGTTAACCCGGGCCTAGTTCCTGGGAAAAAGCCTCCGAGCTGCAAACACGGAAGCTGTAGGTTCTCATTCCGGGCTTGCGGCCTATGCCAGGTGCTTATGAAGCTCACCCGCCGGGTGTGTTACCTCCCTGCGCCCCGCTGATTCGTAATCGGATCAAAATCCGCGTGTCTCAAATCGGCCCGCTCCCTGCACTCGCAAGGCACTGATCACAGTGACATTGCGCATGCTCCAGCTACGGGCGGGCACTGCGCATGCGCACTGGGCTCCTGTAGTCTGGGTAATATTTTTATTCAAATGCAATAATACCAGTACAACTCATCAATTACATAGTAAATCCATTACATAGTAAATGCATTACATTCATCCATCACAGTAAAAAATAAAGCCTTAAAAACAGCCTTATAGTTAATATAAATGCAATGATTAATTTTACAAATAATCAATAATGTTTACAGTACAAATACCCTTAAACAATACCACACAACTTTTAAGATTTAAAATAATAAATCTCAAAGTTAACTCCACATAAAACAAAAACCATTTCAACACCAGTGTACAAACACATAGCACCATCATAATCCAATTAAATGCTACAGATAACATTTATTCCAATAAACCAAGAAAAAACCCGTTTTACGCCAGTCCTACTGGCATTGTTCGTTCGATCATTCGATCATTCATTCAATTGTTCGTTCGTTCATTTGTTCAATCGAGAGCAAGTTCCAATATGTATGTATGAGTGCGTGCGTGCGTGCGTATCATTTGTCTAAGTGCGCGCTTGCGTGCGTTCGCTCGATTATCGTTCATTTGATCGTTCACCACGCGATCATTCGTTCGATCGAGTGTAAGTTCCAATGTGCATGCTTGCGTTCGCTCGAATCGTTCGTTCGACCACTACCCCATGAGGTCGTTCGTTTGATCGAGTGTAAGTTCCAATATGTATGTCTGAATGCGTGCGTGCATAGCATTTGTCTAAGTGCGCGCCTGCGTGCGTTCACTCGAATCGTTCGTTCTATCACTGCACAAGTGATTATTCGTTCGATCGAGTGTAAGTTCCAATATGCATGAATGCGTTCGTTTGAATCGTTCGTCCGTTCATTCACTCGAGCGTCCGTTCGTTCAATAAATTACCATTATTAATTTACTTTATCTTTTCAACCACACCAACACTAGACAATAACCTCAAAGTAAATTCCTACATAACCACCAATACATCGCCATGTGCAAATTCCCACAATCCTTATCAGAAAATCAATTAAGCTTCAAGTAAACTGCTTTCAAACAGAAAACTTGAATCCTTCCCAACAAAACAATTAAATACCAGTTCTACGCCAGTCCTATTGGCAATCCATTAACAAATATCATTTGATGTTGTCGAACCATGTAAAGTCATAGTCCTTGTCCACAGTCTTCAGCCCTTCCACGGAAAAAGAAGCCATCCACTTCCTGAAATCCCGTAAAAAAGACCGAACACTCAAATCTTCTTCTGCTTGTTGTTATCGCTCACAGGACCCAACCATCAAAGAATACTCATCATTCCTTACTGATATTACTTTGCTCTGTCTTTTAATTTCCTTTTATTTTCCGTCTTTTAACCATTCACATTTTCCATCTTGTAACCGCTCACGCGCCCCATTACAGATGGAAACAGTTTGTCTTTCCTTCACCAATATGGCGACCCATAAACCGGTCCCATGACCAAGAAAAAAGCCTCACAGCTGCCGCCAGGCAGAGCAGATGCTGGGCCACTGGAACTCATTCAGGCCCGAAACCATTCTGCAACTTTCAGAACCAGTGCAGCAATGCTCACCAACCGCATCTCCCAACTCCACCTCTGCCGACCAGCCGCCCCGCCCTGGGCCCCCCGCCTGGGGTTCTCCATGCTGGGCCTCCCGCCCAGGCCACTCTCCTCCGGGTCTTCCACCTTGGGCCTTCGGCACCGGGCCCTCCGCACCAGCATTCCCCCGTGAGCAGCCGGGATGTGGAGCAGCCCATTCACACAGCGCCGAGTTAAGCTGAGTTGAAAATCTCACAGCCTTCCCTTCCCGGGCCTTCTGCACCGGGCCCTCCGCACCGGCATTCCCCGCAAGCAGCCGGGATGCGGAGCTCACCCGTTCACACAGCACCAAACTGAGCTGAGAATCTTGCAGGCTGGGCTTCGATTTTGTCATTGGGGTGGGCTGGGCATGAACATTGTTCAAATATTTTTATTCAAAACAATAATACCTGTACAATTCATCAATTACACAGTAAATCCATTACATAGTAAATGCATTACATTCATCCATCACAGTAAAAAGTAAAGCCTTAAAAACAGCCTTATAGTTAATATAAATGCAATGATTAATTTTACAAATAATCAACAATGTTTACAGTACAAATACCCTTAAACAATACCACACAACTTTTTAGATTTAAAATAATAAATCTCAAAGTTAACTCCACATAAAACAAAAACCATTTCAACACCAGTGTACAAACACATAGCACCATCATAATCCAATTAAATGTTACAGATAACATTTATTCCAATAAACCAAGAAAAAACCCGTTTTACGCCAGTCCTACTGGCATTGTTCGTTCAATCATTCGATCATTCATTCAATTGTTCGTTCATTCATTCAAGCGTTCGTTCGTTCGTTCGATCGAGTGTAAGTTCCAATATGTATGTATGAATGCGTGCGTGTGTATCATTTGTCTAAGTGCACGTCTGCGTGCGTTCGCTCGATTATCGTTCGTTTGATCGTTCACCACGCGATCATTCGTTCGCTCGAGTGTAAGTTCCAATGTGCATGCTTGCGTTCGCTCGAATCGTTCATTCGACCAGTACCCCATGAGGTCGTTCGTTGGATCGAGTGTAAGTTCCAATATGTATGTCTGAATGCGTGCATGCGTAGCATTGTCTCAGTGCGCGCCTGCGTGCGTTCGCTTGAATCGTTCATTCTATCACTGCACAAGTGATTATTCGTTCGATCGAGTGTAAGTTCCAATATGCATGAATGCGTTCGTTCGAATCGTTCGTCCGTTCGTTCACTCGAGCGTCCGTTCGTTCAATAAATTACCAATATTAATTTACTTTATCTTTTCAACCACACCAACACTAGACAATAACCTCAAAGTAAATTCCTACATAACCACCAATACATCATCATGTGCAAATTCCCAAAATCCTTATCAGAAAATCAATTAAGCTTCAAGTAAACTGCTTTCAAACAGAAAACCTGAAACCTTCCCAACAAAACAATTAAATACCAGTTCTATGCCAGTCCTATTGGCAATCCATTAACGAATATCATTTGATGTTGTCGAACCATGTAAAGTCATAGTCCTTGTCCACAGTCCTCAGCCCTTCCACGGAAAAAGAAGCCATCCACTTCCTGAAATCCCGTAAAAAAGACCGAACACTCAAATCTTCTTCTGCATGCTGTTATCGCTCACAGGACCCAACCATCAAAGAATACTCATCATTCCTTACTGATATTACTTTGCTCTGTCTTTTAATTTCCTTTTATTTTCCGTCTTTTAACCATTCACATTTTCCATTTGTAACCGCTCACGCGCCACATTACAGATGGAAACAGTTTGTCTTTCCTCCACCAATATGGCGACGCATAAACCGCTCCCATGACCAAGAAAAAGCCTCACAGCTGCCGCTAGGCAGAGCAGATGCTGGGCCGCTGGAACTCATTCAGGCCCAAAACCATTCTGCAACTTTCAGAACCAGTGCAGCAATGCTCACCAACCACATCTCCCGACTCCACCTCTGCCGACCAGCCGCCCCGCCCTGGGCCCCCGCGCCTGGGGTTCTCCGTGCTGGGCCTCCCACCTAGGCCACTCTCCTCCGGGTCTTCCACCTTGGGCCTTCTGCTCCGGGCCCTCCGCACCGGCTTCCCTGCGAGCAGCCGGAATGCGGAGCAGCCCGTTCACACAGCACCGAGTTAAGCCGAGTTGAAAATCTCACAGCCTTTCCTCCCCGGGTCTACTGCACCGGGCCCTCCACACCGGCATTCCCCGCAAGCAGCCGGGATGCGGAGCTCACCCGTTCACACAGCACCAAACTGAGCTGAGAATCTTGCAGCCTGGGCTTCGATTTTGTCATTGGGGCGGGCTGGGCATGAACATGGTTCAGTGCTCATAGCAATCGCAATAAATCCTTTTCCATTCACTAATGCAGCCTTTCAATGGCGGGACTTTTACCCAGCATTCCCCGCGGGGGAGAATGTGCCGCACCCGGACTACAGGAGCCCAGTGCGCAGGCGCAGGACCCGCCTATGTTTGGAGCATGCGCGGTGCGTGTAAGCGCCAAGCAGCGAGGAAGTGAGACGAGCTCCCAATAATTTCTGTGAAGCGGCCGGACGCAGCGGAGTAATGGACCGGCGAGTGTGCGGGGAGGCTTCATAAACAACTAATATCGGCCGCAAACCCTGAATAATAACCTGAAGGTCCCGCGTTTATAGCTTCGGGGCTTCTCCCGGTCACAGGTCCGGGATAACGGCCGCCATCTTGATTCAGTGAGTAACAAAGCGCATGCGCGGTCATCTTGCTGCCGGAACAAAGAGTGGGCGGGGCTTCAGTGTCTGTTCCCAACTGGGTCCCAGTGCCCGGGAGAGTAAATCAATGACTCAGTTATTTGATTCAGACTCTCCACACTTCGGATTTCTCACCATCTCTCCTGAAGGCGCTGGTAAAACCAGAGCACACGGTTAACATCCCACACAGTTGTAACAGAAGAGCCCCAGAGCTGGAATAAAAACAGAAAATGCTGGAGATACTCAGCAGGTCAGGCAGCATCTGTGAAGAGAGAAACAGAGTTAACGTTTCAGGTCTGGGACCGTTCATCAGAACTGGAAAAAGCTGGAGATGTAACAAATATTAAACAGGTGCAGAGGCGGGAGGAAGGAATTGAAGGAACAATCTGTGCTTTTGTAAGAGGCAGGAAAGATAAAATGTTGCAAATGGGGATGGCAAAATCATACAGCATGAAAAATGGGAGCAGGGGTTATAGTTTGAAATTGTTGAACTCAATGTTGAGTCCAGAAGGCTGTAAAGTGCCTAATCGAAAGATGAGGTGCTGTTCCTCAAGCTTACGTTAAGCTTCATTGGAACAATGTAAGAGGCCGAGGACGGTGAGGTCTGAGTGGGAGTGAAGCGGTGAATTAAAGTGACAGGCGACTGGAAGCTCAGGGTCACCGTTATGGACTGAATGGAGGTGTTCCGCAAAGCGGTCACACAATCTGCGTTTGGTCTCTCTAGTGTAGAGGAGACCGCATCGTGAGCAGCGAATACAGTATACTAAATTGCAAGAAGTACAAGTAAATCGCTGTTTCACCTGGAAGGGGTGTTTGGGGCCCTGGACAGTGGGAAGGGAGGAGGTAAAAGGGCATATGTTGCATCTCCAGCGCTTGCACGGGAAGGTGCCAGGAGAAGGGGAAGGGCTGTTAGGGGTGATCGAGGAGTGGACCAGGGTGTCACGGAGGGAGCGGTCCCTTCGGAATGCTGAAAGGGGAGGTGAGGGGAAGATTTGTTTGGTGGTGGGATCACGTTGGAGGTGGCGGAAATGGCGGAGGATGATCCATTGAATGTGGAGGCTGGTGGGGTGAAAGGAAAGGACAAGGGGAACCCTATTGTGGTTCTGGCAGGGAGGGGTAGGGGTGAGAGCAGAAGTGCGGGAAATGGAACGGACACGGTCAAGGGCCGTGTCAACCACAGTAGAGGGGAAACCTCGGTTGAGGAAAAAGGAAGACATGTCGGCAGCACTGGTATGGAAGGTGGCATCGTCAGAACAGACACGGCAGAAACGGAGAAACTGGGAGAATGGAATAGAGTCCTTACAGGAAACGGGGTGGGAGGAAGTGTCGTCCAGGTAGCTGTGGGAGTCAGTGGGCTTGTAGTGGATGTTTGTCAAAAGCCGATCGCCAGAAATGGAGACGGAGAAGTCAAGGAAGGGAAGAGAAGAGTTGGAGATAGACCATGTGAGGGTGAGGGAAGGGTGGAAATTGGAAGTAAGGTGAATGAACTTATCTAGTTCAGGGCGAGAGCAGGAAACGGCACTGATACAGTCATCGATGTACCGGAAAAAGAGGTGAGGGAGGGGACCTGAGTGGGACTGGAACAAAGAATGTTCCACATATCCCATGTGTCTGTTCCCAACCGGGTCCTAGTGCCCGGGAGAGTAAACCATTGACTCAGTTATTTGATTCAGACTCTCCACACTTCGGATTTCTCACCATCTCTCCTGAAGGCGCTGGTAAAAGCAGAGCAGACGGTTAACATCCCACACAATTGTAACAGAAGAGCCCCACAACAACAACAACTTGTATTTATATAGCGCCTTTAACGTAGTAAAACGTCCCAAGGCGCTGCACAGGAGTATTTTAAGACAAAACATTTTTTGACACTGATCCACATACGAATAAATTAGGGCAGGTGACCAAAAGCTTGGTCAAAGAGGTAGGTTTTAAGGAGTGTCTTAAAGGAAGAAAGAGTGGTAGCAAGGCGGAGAGTTTTAGGCAGGGAATTCCAGAGCTTAGGGCCGAGGCAACAGAAGGCACGGCCACCAAAGGTTGAGCGATTATAATCAGGGATGTTCAAGAGGGCAGAATTAGAGGAGCGCAGATATCTCGGGGGGTTGTGGGGCTGGTGGAGATTACAGAGATAGGAAGGGGCGAGGCCATGGAGGGATTTGAAAACAAGGATGAGAATTTTGAAATCAAGGCGCTGCTTAAACGGGAGCCAATGTAGGTCAGTGAACACAGGGGAGATGGGTGAACGGGACTTGGTGCGAGTTAGGACACGGGCAGCCGAGTTTTAGATCACCTCAAGTTTACGTAGGGTGGAATGTGGGAGGCCAGCCAGGAGTGCATTGGAATAGTCAAGTCTAGAGGTAACAAAGGCATGGATGAGGGTTTCAGCAGCAGATGAGCTGAGGCAAGGGCGGAGACGGGCGATGTTACCGAGGTGGAAGTAGGCGGTCTTTGTTATGCTGCGGATATGTGGTCGGAAGATCATTTCAGAGTCAAATATGACACCAAGGTTGCGAACAGTGTGGTTCAGCCTCAGACAGGTGTTAGGGAGAGGGATGGAGTCAGTGGCGAGGGAACGGAGTTTTTGGCGGGGACCGAAAACAATGGCTTCAGTCTTCCCAATATTTATATGGGTAAAAATTTTCGCTCATCCAGAACTGTATGTCGGACAAGCAGTCTGACAATTTAGATACCGTGGAGGGGTTGAGAGAAGCAGTAGTGAGGTAGAGTTGGGTGTCATCAGCGTACATGTGGAAACTGATGCTGTGTTTTTGGATGATGTCGCCAAGGGGCAACATGTAGATGAGAAATAGGAGGGGCGAAGGATAGATCCTTGGGGGACACCAGAGGTAACGATGCGGGAGCGGGAAGAGAAGCCATTGCAGGTGATTCTCTGGTTACGATTAGATAGATAAGAATGGAACCAGGCGAGTGCAGTCCCACCCAGCTGGACGATGGTGGAGAGGCGTTGGAGAAGGATGGAATGGTCAACCATGTCAAAGGCTGCAGACAAGTCAAGAAGGATAAGGAGGGATAGTTTACGTTTGTCACAGTCACAAAGGATGTCATTTGTGACTTTGATGAGAGCCGTTTCGGTACTGTGGCGAGGGCGGAAACCTGATTGGAGGGATTCAAACATGGAATTGCGGGAAAGATGGGCACGGATTTGGGAGGCGACAACATGTTCAAGGACTTTGGAGAGGAAAGGGAGGTTGGAGATGGGGCGGTAGTTTGCAAGGACGGAGTGATGAAGGTTTGATTTTTTGAGGAAAGGGGTGATGACGGCAGATTTGAGTGAGAGGGGGAAAGTACTTGAGGAGAGCGAACCGTTAACAATGTCAGCTAACATGGGAGCCAGAAAAGGAAGTTGGGTGGTCAGCAGTTTGGTGGGAATAGGGTCGAGGGAGCAGGAGGTGGGTCTCATAGACAAGATGAGCGCAGAGAGGTCATGAGGGGAGATCGGAGAGAAACTGGAGAAAGATATGAGTTCAGGGCTAGGGCAGGGGGGAACCTTAGAGGAAGTTTGGCCCAGTGGGCTAGGGGAAGGAAGGGCAGTGACAGAGGCAGCTGAATGGTTGGTCTCAATCTTAGAGACAAAGAAGTCCATGAGCTCCTCACATTTGTTATCGGAGGTGAGGGTGGAGGAAACAGGGGAGAGGGGTTTAAGAACAAGGTTAGCAGTTGAGAATAGGAGCTGGGGTTTATCTTTGCATTCCAGAATGAATGGGCTGGGCTCCCCTTGTACAGTCCCAGGGTTAGAATCCCCATGTACAGTCCCAGGGTTAGAATCCCCTTGTACAGTCCCAGGGTTAGAATCCCCATGTACAATCCCAGGGTTAGAATCCCCATGTACAGTCTCAGGGTTAGAATCCCCATGTACAGTCCCAGGGTTAGAATCCCCATGTACAGTCCCAGGGCTGGAATCCCCATGTACAGTCCCAGGGCTGGAATCCCCATGTACAGTCCCAGGGTTAGAATCCCCATGTACAGTCCCAGGGTTAGAATCCCCATGTACAGTCCCAGGGTTAGAATCCCCATGTACAGTCCCAGGGTTAGAATCCCCTTGTACAGTCCCAGGGTTAGAATCCCCATGTACAGTCCCAGGGTTAGAATCCCCATGTACAGTCCCAGGGTTAGAATCCCTATGTACAGTCCCAGGGCTGGAATCCCCATGTACAGTCCCAGGGTTAGAATCCCCATGTACAGTCCCAGGGTTAGAATCCCCTTGTACAGTCCCAGGGTTAGAATCCCACTGTACAGTCCCAGGGTTAGAATCCCCATGTACAGTCCCAGGGTTGGAATCCCCATGTACAGTCCCAGGGTTAGAATCCCCATGTACAGTCCCAGGGTTAGAATCCCCATGTACAGTCCCAGGTTTAGAATCACCATGTACAGTCCCAGGGTTGGAATCCTCATGTACAGTCCCAGGGTTAGAATCCCCATGTACAGTCCCAAGGTTGGAATCCCCATGTACAGTCCCAGGGTCAGAATCCCCATGTACTGTCCCAGGGTTGGAATCCCCATGTACAGTCCCAGGGTTGGAATCCCCATGTACAGTCCCAGGGTTGGAATCCCCATGTACAGTCCCAGGTCTGGAATCCCCATGTACAGTCCCAGGGTTGGAATCCCCATGTACAGTCCCAGGGCTAGAATCCCCATGTACAGTCCCAGGGTTAGAATCCCCATGTACAGTCCCAGGGTTAGAATCCCCATGTACAGTCCCAGGGTTGGAATCCCCATGTACAGTCCCAGGGTTGGAATCCCCATGTACAGTCCCAGGGTTGGAATCCCCATGTACAGTCCCAGGGTTAGAATCCCCATGTACAGTCCCAAGGTTGGAATCCCCATGTACAGTCCCAGGGTTAGAATCCCCATGTACAGTCCCAAGATTGGAATCCCCATGTACAGTCCCAGGGTTGGAATCCCCATGTACAGTCCCAGGGTAAAAGCCCCATGTACAGTCCCAGGGTTAGAATCCCCATGTACAGTCCCAGGGTTGGAATCCCCATGTACAGTCCCAGGGTAAAAAGCCCCATGTACAGTCCCAGGGTTAGAATCCCCATGTACAGTCCCAGGGTTAGAATCCCCATGTCCAGTCCTAGGGCTGGAATCCCCATGTACAGTCCCAGGGTTAGAATCCCCATGTACAGTCCCAGGCTTAGAATCGCCATGTACAGTCCCAGGGTTGGAATCCCCATGTACAGTCCCAGGGTTGGAATCCCCATGTACAGTCCCCGGTTTGGAATCCCCATGTACAGTCCCAGGGTTAGAATCCCCATGTACAGTCCCAGGGCTGGAATCCCTCAGCAACACCGAGTGCGGGTCTCAGGCCCTGAGTCAGAGCCGGCGGACGTGCAGCCAGGGCCCCGGCACCATTAACCCCAGGGTGCAGTGCCTCCCCCAGACAAGAAACACAACAACTTGCATTTATACGGCAGAGGGAGCAATTCAGAGCCGGTTAGCATCAGGCTGGGTGGTGGATGTAGAGCTCGGTCCCTGGCCTCCTGTATAGGGCTTTCTTGTTGCATCAGTTTGAGCTGGAGTGGAGAGGGGGGAGAAGCTGCTGGGTTTAACCCCCAGTACTTCTGAGAAGTTGATGCTGGGCCTTCTTCTTGAACCTCTGCAGTCCGTGTGGTGAAGGTACTCTCAGAATGCTGTTAGGTGAGGAGTTCCAGGCTTTTCACCCAGCGACGATGTAGGAACGGCGATATATGTCCAAGTCAGGATAGTGTGTGACTTGGAGGGGAACTGGGAGGTGATGGTGTTCCCATGCACCTGCTGCCCTTGTCCTTCTAGGTGGTGGAGGTCACGTGTTTGGGAGGTGCTGTCAAAGTTCTAGTCGAGTTGCAGATGTATAAAGTCGCTCTCCTTCACCCCTTCCCCTCCCACCTCACTCTCTCTCCTCCCAAAGAGACCAGAGTCTTGTGTCGGCCCAGACTGGGTGGTGGGTTCCCTTCCCTGAAGGACATTAGTGAACCAGTTGGGTTTTTACGACAATCCGGCAGCTTTCATGGTCACTTTTTTCTAGTGCGGGCCCCACAAATTCCCAGATTCATTCAGCTCAATTTCAAAACCTGCCTTTGTGTTTTTGTGGGTTCTCTCTCACCCTCCCTTTTTCTGTTTTAAATTCATTTTACAGGGTGTTAGAAGGGGAGGATTTGCAGATGGGAAGCTCAAACCAAACATCACTTCAAGATCTGACAGAGTCACTCGATTCATCAGGACCTTTGAACATGGAAGCAGAAAGCACTGTTCAGAGCGGGGAGAAACTGTACACGTGTTCTGTGTGTGGACAAGGCTTCAGCCGAACCTCTGGCCTGTCGAGACACAAGCGCAGTCACACCGTGGACTGGCCATTCACCTGCTCCGAGTGTAGGAAGGGATTCACTCGTTCATCCCACCTGCTGACGCACCAGCGAATTCACACTGGGGAGAGGCCGTTCACCTGCTCCGAGTGTGGGAAGGGATTCACCTGTTCATCCCACCTGCTGACACACCAGCGAGTTCACACCGGGGAGAGGCCGTTCACCTGCTCTGAGTGTGGGAAGGGATTCATGTGTTCATCCCACCTGTTGAAACACCAGCGCACTCACACCGGGGAGAGGCCGTTCACCTGCTCCGAGTGTGGGAAGGGATTCACTCAGTCATCCAGCCTGCTGACACACCAGCGAGTTCACACTGGGGAGAGGCCATTCACCTGCTCCGAGTGTGGGAAGGGATTCACTCAGTCATCCAGCCTGCTGACACACCAGCGAGTTCAGACTGGGGAGAGGCCGTTCACCTGCTCTGAGTGTGGGAAAGGATTCACTTGTTTATCCCACCTGCTGCAGCACCAGCGAGTTCACACTGGGGAGAGGCCATTCACCTGCTCAGTGTGTGGGAAGAGATTCACTGTATCAACCAACCTGCTGAAACATCAACGATTTCACAAGTGACTGCAGGGGTTGGATTCTGATGTTTTTGCTGCTGTTAATTACATCCCGGACTGAATCGTGTTCATTCTGACAGTTGGAGTTTGTTTCTGCTGATGTTAATAACCCCTGTAACTGGGCTGGAGTTTAAATTTCTGGATATATGTCAAATAAATCAGTTTGCTTTAAACACATTGTTGTGGATTTTTGTCATTCCCACCTGAGTATTTAGCATCACCTGGCTGGAACTCAGAAAGGACAATCTGGGGGGAGGATCGTACGGCGGGAACAGAACTACAGCCTGGACACAGTCCTTCAGGGCCACACTGAGAGGGGCAAACGGCACTTTGGTCTTTCTCGTCTCTCTTCACTGAAACCAAAGTCACCGTGCGGGTTAATCTTGAGGCCTGTAAGGTCCAGGTGATTTCCACCCTAAGGTGTTTAAAGAGATCGGACGGGTGCTCTGTGAGCCCCTTGCCCATGTCTTCAGCTCAGTAGAGTTGTAGAGTCATACAGTTATGCAGCACAGAAAGAGGCCCTTCGGCCCATCGTGTCTGCGCCGCCCATCAAGCCCTGTCTATTCTAATCCCAGTTTCCAGCACTTGGTCCCTAGCCTTGTATGCTATGGCGTTTCAAGTGCTCATCTAAATGCTTCTTGAATGTTGTGAGGGTTCCTGCCTCTACCACCCTTTCAGGCAGTGAGTTCCAGTTTCCAACCACCCTCTGGGTGAAAAAGTTTTTCCTCAAATCCCCTCTAAACCTCCTGCCCCTTACCTTGAAACTATGCCCCCTGGTTATTGACCCCTCTACTAAGGGGAAAAGTTCCTTTATATCTATCCTATCTATGCCCCTCATAATTTTGTACACCTCAATCAGGTCCCCCCTCAGCCTTCTCTGCTCTAAGGAAAACAACCCCAGCCTGTCCAGTCTCTCTTCACAGCTGAAGCGCTCCACCCCAGGTAACACCCTGGTGAATCTCCTCTGCACCCTCTCCAATGCAATCACATCCTTCCTATAGGGTGGCGACCAGAACTGCACACAGTATTCCAGCTGTGGCCTAACTAGCGTTTTGTACAGCTCCATCATAACCTCACTGCTCTTATATTCTATGCCTCGGCTAAGGAAGGCGAGTATCTCATATGCCTTGTTAACTACCTTATCTACCTGTCCTGCTGCCTTCAGGGATCTATGTACATGCACACCAAGGTCCCTCTGATCCTCTGTCCTTCCTAGGGTCCTACCATTCATTGTGTATTCCCTTGCCTTGTTAGTCCTCCCAAAATGCATCACCTCACACTTTTCAGGGTTAAATTCGATTTGCCACTGTTCTGCCCATCTGACCAACCCGTCTATATCGTCCTGTAGCCTAAAGCTTCCCTCCTCGCTATTTACCACTCCACCAATTTTCGTGTCATCTGCGAATTTACTGATCATACCTCCTACATTCATATCTAAATCATTAATGTACACTACAAACAGCAAGGGACCCAGCACCGATCCCTGCGGTACACCACTGGACACAGGCTTCCAGTCACAAAAACAACCTTCGACCATCACCCTCTGCCTCCTGCCACTGAGCCAATTTTGGATCCAATGTGCCAAATTGCCCTGGATCCCATGGGCTCTTACCTTCTTGACCAGTCTCCCATGCGGGACTTTGTCAAAATCCTTACTGAAGTCCATGTAGACTACGTCAACTGCACCACCCTCATCCACGCACCGCGTCACCCCCTCGAAAAATTCAATCAAATTGGTTAGACATGATCTTCTCCCTGACAAAGCCATGCTGACTATCTTTGATTAATCCTTACCTCTCCAAGTGGAGACTAATTCTGTCCCTCAGAATTTTTTCCAATAATTTCCCTACCACTGATGTTAGGCTCACTGGCCTGTACTTCCCTGGTTTATCCCTACTACCCTTCTTGAATAATGGTACTACGTTAGCTGTTCTCCAGTCCTCTGGCACCTCCCCTGTGGCCAGAGAGGTACTGAAAATTTGTGTCAGAGCCCCTGCAATCTCCTCCCTTGCCTCACACAGCAGCCTGGGATACATCTCGTCTGGGCCTGGGGATTTATCCACTTTTAAGCCCACAAAAACCGCTAGTACCTCCTCCCTCACAATGCTAATTTGTTCAAGTATATGACAATCCCCCTGCCTGATTTCTATGCCTACATCGTCCTTCTCCATAGTGAACACAAATGCAAAATATTCATTTAAAACCTCACCCACATCTTCCGGCTCTACACACAGATTGCCACTTTGGTCCCTAATGGGCCCTACTCTTTCCCTGGTTATCCTCCTGCCCTTAATATACTTATAGAACACCTTGGGATTTTCCTGTATTTTGCCCGCCAGTGTTTTTTCATGCCACCTCTTTGCTCTCCTAATTTATTTTTTAAGTACCCCCTGCACTTTCTATACTCCTCTCGGGCTTCCACTGTTTTTAGTCCTTTGTATCTGCCAAAAGCCTCCCTTTTTTTCCTAATCCACTCTTGTATATCCCTTGACATCCAGGGTTCCCTGGACTTGTTGGTCCCACCCTTGCCCTTTATGTGAACATGTTAGTGCTGTACTCTTTCTATTTCCTTTCTGAATGACTCTCACTGCTCTGATGTGGATTTTCCTACAAGTAGCTGATCCCAGTCCACTTTGGCCAGATCCTGCCTTATCATATTAAAATTGGCCTTCCCCCAATTTAGAACCTTTATTTCCGGTCCATCTTTTTCCTTTTCCATGACTACCTTAAATCTCAACGAATTATGGTCACTGTCACCAAAATGCTCTCCTACTGACACTTTTACCACTTGCCCGGCTACATCCCTAGAATTTGGTCCAGTACCGCCCCCTCTCTTGTAGGACTTTCTACATGCTGGCTCAAAAAGCTCTCCTGGATGCACTTTAAGAATTCCGCACCCTCTAAGCCTTTCACACTCTGACTATCCCAGTTAATATTGGGGAAGTTGAAATCCCCTACTATTATTACCCTATTATTTCTACACTTCTCTGAGATTTGCCTACATATCTTTTCCTCTATCTCCCCCTGACTGTTTGTAACTAGCAGGATAGATAAGGGGGAACCAGTGGATGTGGTGTATTTGGATTTTCAGAAACAATCGATAAGATGCCACACAAGAGGATATTAAACAAAATTAGGGCTCGTGGGATTGGGGGTAATATACTAGCATGGTCCCTGGAGTTTGAGAGAAATCAAGTTTGAAAATGATGCAGAGTTTCAGCCAATGAGGGCGCTCCGGGCTCAACCCCGCCCACTGCGAGCCGTAAGCCCCACCCCTCACACACTCCGATTGGTTGGAAGACCAACCGCCCGCTCGGTCCTCCAGCCCCGCCCCACTCTTCCTATTGGTCCGGAGCTCCTGTCATTCACCCGGGCAGTGTGAGCTGAGCATGCGCGGACCTTGGCAGCAGCCGCTGACACATCAGGTGAGAGAGCTCAGGGAGCGGGTTAATAAACCCCGGGGGGACGCGGGCTGCTCACACCCCGAGTGCGGCCCCAGGCCCGGCCCGGAGAAAACACTCAACATTATCCGCCTCCCCACAACTACCCGCCAGTTTAAAACTCAAACTCCGGGACAACCAGGAAGTGCTGGGAAATCCCCAGCGAGTCAGGGAGCATCTGTAAATGGAGGAGAAATGGAGACTGGTCAGGGAGCGTCTGTAAATAACGAGAAATGGAGAGTGGTCAGGGAGCGTTTGTAAATGGAGGAGAAATAGTGACTGGTCAGGGAGCGTCTGTAAATGGAGGAGAAATGGAGACTAATCAGGGAGCGTGTGTAAATGGAGGAGAACTGGAGCGTGGTCAGGGTGCGTCTGTAAATGGAGGAGAAATGGAGACTGGTCAGGGAGCATCTGTAAATGGAGGAGAAATGGAGACTGGTCAGGGAGCGTCTCTGAATGGAGGAGAAATGGGGACTGGTCAGGGAGCGTCTGCAAAGGGAGGAGGAATGGAGACTGGTCAGGGAGCGTCTGTAAATGGAGAAGTGGGGACTGGTCAGGGAGCGTCTGTAAATGGAGAAGTGGGGACTAGTCAGGGAGCATCTGTAAATGGAGGAGAACTGGGGACTGGTCAGGGAGCGTCTGTAAATGGAGAAGGAATGGTGACATGTCAGGGAGCATCTGTAAATGGAGGAGGAAAGGAGTCTGGTCAGGGAGCGTCTGTAAATGGAAGAGAAATGGTGAGTGGTCAGGGAGCGTCTGTAAATGGAGGAGAAATGGAGACTGTTCAGGGAGCGTCTGTAAATGAAGGAGAAATGGTGAGTGGTCAGAGAGTGTCAATAAATGGAGGAGAAATGGAGACTAGTCAGGGAGTGTCTGTAAATGAAGGAGAAATGGGGACTAGTCAGGGAGTGTCTATAAATGGAGGAGAAATGGTGACTGTTCAGGGAGCGTCTGTAAATGAAGGAGAAATGGTGACTGGTCAGCGAGTGTCAATAAATGGAGGAGAAATGGAGACTAGTCAGGGAGTGTCTGTAAATTAAGGAGAAATGGGGACTAGTCAGGAAGTGTCTATAAATGGAGGAGAAATGGTGACAGATCAGGGAGCGTCTGTAAATGAAGGAGAAATGGTGACTGTTCAGGGAGCGTCTGTAAATGGAGGAGAAATGGTGACAGGTCAGGGAGCGTCTGTAAATGGAGCAGAAGTGGTGAGTGGTCAGATCAAGGATTGAACGTGGGACCTTCCTAGTCAGTGGTGCAGTGTGTTCTAAAGCGGGGTTGGGGGGGGGGGAGGGGGCGGAGGGTTAGAACAGGATATTTTGAAAGAAATGTCACTCCAACATTGCAAAATTCTGAAGACTTTCAATATTAACCAAGCAAGTCAAATGGATCATCAAAAACAGTGAGACATTTTAGAAAGGCTCAAGTCACTGAAACAGACAGGTTTACAATCACTGCACAGTACAGAAGGGAGCGACTGTTCATGGGAGCTCTGTTAGTGAAGTCCGCCGACACTCCAAGATAAACAGGTCTGTCCCTTTAACTATAAATAGACAGAGAAAGGGGAGTCCCTGTCCCTTTAAATATCTGGCCCATTCCCCCAGGCAGTGGAGGAGGAACAGTGCGCGGTCTCTCTATATCCTGACCAAGCGGGCCCCGCCGGATGGGCTGCAACATGTAGAAACCTGCTCTGTGTCGGGATCACTTACATTGAGACACCAAATCCAGGGACCACTTACATTAAGGCACCAAATCCAGGGAACACTTACACTGATACACCAAATCCAGGGACCACTTACACTGAGGCACCAAATCCAGGGACCACTTACACTGAGACACCAGATCCAGGGACCACTTACACTGAGTCTATAAATGGGAATCAGAGAGCCTCTGTATGGGGACTGGTCATGGTGGTGAAACCAGCTCCAGTGAGGGCGGGTAATGGATGAAGATATGACGTTGGAATCAGATGGTTACTGCTGGGGCCTGGTGACAGGTTATTGTCAGAAGACCTTTACAGGCAGGCCGATGATTGGATGTAACCAGCACAACACCTGGATCTTCCTTTTCCTGTCCAAAGTCTAATGACCCTGATGTCTTTTTCTGTGGCAAATGTAGAGATGTGAAAGAAGAGAGGAAATCAGGCTCGGGCCAGAAAGAAGGTTCCTTGAATGAACAATTCATGAGGCTGTTTTCTGACTCATCTGCGTGAGGTTAAAACACCATGAAATGAAAGAGAACATGTCCAGTGACACTGGCGTTGTCAATAATGGTTTCTATCCCTAATCACTGTCTCATAAGCCGAACATCCTAACCCGAAAACCAGCCCCTAAACCCTAACCAAGGATTACTGACAGGGTTCAATGGAGGAGCAAAAGACCTGATAAAGGAAGTATCAGAAAAAATTATCTCGATTAAAGAAATAGTGCAAGGTATGTTGATAACAAGAGATTAAATCAAACAGAGCATCAAAATCAGCAATGACAATTACAAAGATCAGAACATTTCAAAGGCGATCACATGTGGAGGAGTTTCTACCAAATCGGATCCGAAAAGGGTTGAATGATACAGAAAATAACAGATTTCAAATCTTATGCAAGATAGTTCTATAAAAGGGTGGTTCAAAGGAACTTCAGATGAGTGTAAAGTGAGACACTCCAGTTCAGTCTATGACATCCACAAGCCATGGACTCAAACAGAACCAGCCTGGGGTTTGTGCGGTAGAAGGAAAACTAGGTGAGAAGTGATATAAGTTAGAGTAAGAAAAGGGCCCAAAAAATGGAACATTCGGTAACAGAACATCAATTAGTCTCCTCTTATCATGGAGAAATCAAATATTCGACCCACTGTGTTTATACAAAGCTGATTTATTCAATATTTGGACAGAATATTAATCTCCAGCCCAGGTAAAGGGGTTATTAATACAGTAGCAAAATACTGCGGATGCTGGAAATCTGAAATAACAACAGAAAATTGGGGAGACCAAACGCAGATTGGGTGACCGCTTTGCGGAACACCTCTGTTCAGTCCGTAAGGATGACCCTGAGCTTCCGGTCGCCTGTCACTTTAATTCTCCGCTCCACTCCCACTCTGATCTCTCTGTCCTCGGCCTCTTACATTGTTCCAATGAAGCTCAACGTAAGCTCGAGGAACAGCACCTCATCTTTCGATTAGGCACTTTACAGCCTTCTGGACTCAACATCGAGTTCAACAATTTCAGACTATAACCCCTGCCCCCATTTTTCATGCTGAATAATTTTGCCATCCCCATTTGCAACATTTTATCTTTCCTGCCTCTTACCTTAGCACAGAATGTTATTCAATTCCTTCCTCCCCTCCTCACCCCTCTCCCTGTCTCTGCACCTGCTTAAAATCTGTTACATCTCCAGCTTTTTTCCAGTTCTGATGAAGGGTCCCAGACCTGAAACGTTAACTCTGTTTCTCTCTCCACGGATACGGCCTGGCCTGCTGAGTGTTACCATAGGGGTTGTTATTATAGGGGTTATTAAGATCAGCAGAAACACACTCGAACTGCTAGAATGAATATGGTTCAAATATTTTTATTCAAAAACAATAATACCTGTACAACTCATCAATTACATAGTAAATCCATTACATAGTAAATCCATTACATTCATCCATCACAGTAAAAAATAAAGCCTTAAAAACAGCCTTATAGTTAATATAAATGCAATGATTAATTTTACAAATAATCAATAATC
Organism: Squalus acanthias; assembly: GCA_030390025.1. Classification (NCBI taxonomy): domain Eukaryota; kingdom Metazoa; phylum Chordata; class Chondrichthyes; order Squaliformes; family Squalidae; genus Squalus; species Squalus acanthias. The sequence goes on along the minus strand of JASTWF010000165.1, from coordinate 863,832 downwards.
TTTACAGTACAAATACCCTTAAACAATACCACACAACTTTTTAGATTTAAAATAATAAATCTCAAAGTTAACTCCACATAAAACAAAAACCATTTCAACACCAGTGTACAAACACATAGCACCATCATAATCCAATTAAATGCTACAGATAACATTTATTCCAATAAACCAAGAAAAAACCCGTTTTACGCCAGTCCTACTGGCATTGTTCGTTCGACCATTCGATCATTCATTCAATTATTCATTCATTCATTCAAGCGTTCGTTCATTCGTTCGATCGAGCGTAAGTTCCAATATGTATGTATGAGTGCGTGCGTGCGTATCATTTGTCTAAGTGCGCGCCTGCGTGCGTTCGCTCGAATCGTTCGTTTGATCGTTCACCACGCGATCATTTGTTCGCTCGAGTGTAAGTTCCAATGTGCATGCTTGCGTTCGCTCGAATCGTTCGTTCGACCACTACCCCATGAGGTCGTTCGTTTGATCGAGTGTAAGTTCCATTATGTATGTCTGAATGCGTGCGTGCATCGCATTTGTCTAAGTGCGCACCTGCGTGCGTTCGCTCGAATCGTTCGTTCTATCACTGCACAAGTGATTATTCGTTCGATCGAGTGTAAGTTCCAATATGCATGAATGCGTTCGTTCGAATCGTTCGTCCGTTCGTTCACTCGAGCGTCCGTTCGTTCAATAAATTACCAATATTAATTTACTTTATCTTTTCAAACACACCAACACTAGACAATAACCTCAAAGTAAATTCCTACATAACCACCAATACATCATCATGTGCAAATTCCCACAATCCTTATCAGAAAATCAATTAAGCTTCAAGTAAACTGCTTTCAAACAGAAAACCTGAAACCTTCCCAACAAAACAATTAAATACCAGTTCTGTGCCAGTCCTATTGGCAATCCATTAACGAATATCATTTGATGTTGTCGAACCATGTAAAGTCATAGTCCTTGTCCACAGTCTTCAGCCCTTCCACGGAAAAAGCCATCCATCCACTTCCTGAAATCCCGTAAAAAGACCGAACACTCAAATCTTCTTCTGCATGCTGTTATCGCTCACAGGACCCAACCATCAAAGAATACTCATCATTCCTTACTGATATTACTTTGCTCTGTCTTTTAATTTCCTTTTATTTTCCGTCTTTTAACCATTCACATTTTCCATCTTGTAACCGCTCACGCGCCCCATTACAGATGGAAACAGTTTGTCTTTCCTTCACCAATATGGCGACGCATAAACCGGTCCCATGACCAAGAAAAAGCCTCACAGCTGCCGCCAGGCAGAGCAGATGCTGGGCCGCTGGAACTCATTCAGGCCCGAAACCATTCTGCAACTTTCAGAACCAGTGCAGCAATGCTCACCAACCGCATCTCCCGACTCCACCTCTGCCGACCAGCCGCCCCGCCCTGGGCCCCCCGCCTGGGGTTCTCCGTGCTGGGCCCCCCGCCTGGGGTTCTCCGTGCTGGGCCTCCCACCTGGGGTTCTCCGTGCTGGGCCACCCGCCTGGGGTTCTCCGTGCTGGGCCCCCTGCCTGGGGTTCTCCGTGCTGGGCCTCCCGCCTTGGCCACTCTCCTCCGGGTCTTCCACCTTGGGCCTTCTGCACCGGGCCCTCCGCACCGGCATTCCCCCGTGAGCAGCCGGGGTGTGGAGAAGCCCGTTCACACAGCACCGAGTTATGCCGAGTTGAAAATCTCACAGCTTTTCCTCCCCGGGCCTTCTGCACTGGGCCCTCCACACTAGCATTCCCCGCAAGCATGTGGAGCTCACCCGTTCACACAGCACCAAACTGAGCCGAGAATTTTGCAGCCTGGGCTTCGATTTTGTCATTGGGGCGGGCTGGGCATGAAAATAGTTCAGTGCTCCATGCAAACTCAGTAAATTCAATGGCGGGGCTTTTACCCCGCGAGGGAGAATGTGCCGCACCTCGTCTACAGGATCCTAGTGCGCAGGCGCAGGCCCGACTGGGTTTGGAGCATGCGCGGTGCATGTCATCCCGGAAGACGGTGGGTGCGGGACAGGTCCGGATAAATTAGTGAGAAGCCGACGGAGGGAGCGGAGTATTGGACGGCAAGTGGGCGGGGAGGTTTCATAAACAACTAGTGTAGGCCGCAAGCCCCGAATAATAACCTGAAGGTCCCGGGTTTGCAGCTTCGGGGCTTTTCCCGGTCACAGGCCGAGGATAACGGCCGCCATCTTGATTCAGTGAGTAACAAAGCGCATGCGCGGTCATCTTGATCTGAATCAAAGAGTGGGCGGGGTTTCCGTAGCTGTTCCCCACCGGGTCCTATTGCCCGGCAAATGTATTTCATTGACTCAGTTATTTGAGGTATTTTTTCACTTCACCTGACGAAGGAGCAGGGCTCCGAAAGCTTGTGATTTCAAATAAAACTGTTGGACAAAGACCTGGTGTTGTGCGACTTCTCATTTTTGTCCACCCCAGTCCAACACCGGCATCTCAGCATCACAGTTATTTGATTCAGACTCTCCACACTCAGATTTCTCACCATCTCTCCTGAAGGCGCTGGTAAAATATCCTACACATTGTAACAGAAGAATTCCAGAGCTGGGCCCCCCATTTACAGTCCCAGGGCTGAAATTCCCATGTACAGCCCCAGGGTTGGAATCCCCATGTACAGTCCCAGGGTTGGAATCCCCATGTACAGTCCCAGGGTTGGAATCCCCATGTACAGTCCCAGGGTTGGAACCCTCAGCAACACTGAGTGCGGTTCTCAGGCTCCGAGTCAGAGCCGGCGGGCCCGGGGCAACACCGAGTAGGAACGGCGATACATGCCCAAGTCAGGATAGTGTGTGACTTGGAGGGGAATTGGGAGGTGATGGTGTTCCCATGCACCTGCTGCCCTTCTAGGTGGTGGAGGTTGCGTGTTTGGGAGGTGCTGTCAAAGTTCTAGTCGAGTTGCAGATGTATAAAGTCACTCTTTCCCTCCTCCCCCTCCCACCTCGCTCTCTCTCCTCCCATAGAGGCCAGAGTCTTGTGTAGGCCCAGACCGGGTGGCGGGTTCCCTTCCCTGAAGGATATTAGTGAACCAGTTGGGTTTTTACGACATTCCGGCAGCTTTCATGGTCACTTTTTTCTAGTGCCGGCCCCACAAATTCCCAGATTCATTCAACTCAATTTCACAACCTGTCTTTGTGTTTTTGTGGGTTCTCTCTCACCCTCCCTTTTTCCTGTTTCAAATTCATTTTACAGGGTGTTAGAAGGGGAGGATTTGCAGACGGGAAACTCAAACCAAACCTCACTTCAAGATCTGACAGTCACTCGATTCATCAGGACCTTTGAGCATGGAAGCAGAAAGCACCGTTCAGAGCGGGGAGAAACCGTACACATGTTCTGTGTGTGGACGAGGCTTCAGCCGATCCTCTGGCCTGTCGAGACACAAGCGCAGTCACACCGGGGAGAGGCCATTCACCTGCACTGAGTGTGGGAAGGGATTCACTCAGTCATGCAATCTGCTGCCGCACCGGCGAGTTCACACTGACGAGAGACCTTTTAAATGTCAGGACTGCGGGAAGTGATTTAAAAGTTCCAGGGAACTGACACTCCATCAACGTGTTCACACTGACGAGAGACCGTTCAGGTGCTCTCATTGCGGGACTGGGTTCAGGCGATCATCTGACCTCACTGTACACCAGCGCACTCACACCGGGGAGAGGCCGATCACTTGCTCTGAGTGTGGGAAGGGATTCACTCGGTCATCCCACCTGCTGAGACACCAGCGAGTTCACACCGGGGAGAGGCCTTTTAAAACACCGGTCTGCGGGAAGTGCTATAAAAGTTCCAGCGAACTGATGTCCCATCAATGTGTCGAAAGTGACGAGAGACCATTCAGGTGCTCTCACTGCAGGACTGGGTTCAGGCAATCATCTCAACTCACTTTACACCAGCGCACTCACACCGGGGAGAGGCCGTTCACCTGCTCCGAGTGTGGGAAGGGATTCACTCGGTCATCCGACCTGCTGACACACCAGCGAGTTCACACTGGGGAGAGGCCGTTCACCTGCTCTGAGTGTGGGAAGGGATTCACTCAGTCATCCCATCTGCTGAAACACCAGCGAGTTCACACTGGGGAGAGACCGTTCACCTGCTCGGAGTGTGGGAAAGGATTCACTCAGTCATCCCATCTGCTGAAACACCAGCGAGTTCACACTAGGGAGAGACCGTTCACCTGCTCTGAGTGTGGGAAGGAATTCACTCGGTCATCCGACCTGCTGACACACCAGCGAGTTCACACTGGGGAGAGGCCGTTCACCTGCTCCAAGTGTGGGAAGGAATTCACTTATTCATCCACCCTGCTGACACACCAGCGAGTTCACAAGTGACTGCAGGTGTTGGATTCTGATGTTATTGCTGCTGTTAATTACATCCCGGACTGAATCGTTTTCACACTGACAGCTGGGGTTTGTTTCTGCTGATGTTAATAACCCCTGTAACTGGGCTGGAGTTTAAATTTCTGGATATCTGTCTAATAAATCAGCTTTGCTTTAATCACATTGTTGTGGATTTTTGTCGTTCCCACCTGAGTGTTTAGCATCACCTGGCTGGAGCTCAGAAAGGACAATCTGGGGGGAGGATCGTACGGCGGGAACAGAACTACAGCCTGGACACAATCCTTCAGGGCCACACTGAGAGGGGCAAACGGCACTTTGCTCTTTCTCGTCTCTCTTCACTGACAGCAAAGTTTTCGGGCAGATTAAGACCATCAGAAAAGATCATAAGAATTAGGAACAGGAGTAGGTCACACGGCCCCTCGAGCCTGCTCTGCCATTCAATAAGATCATGGCTGATCATCGACCTCAACTCCACTTTCCCACCCGATCTCCATATCCCTTGATTCCCCTAGAGTTCAAAAATCTATCTATCTCAGCCTTGAATATACTCAAAAGCTGAACGTTCACAGCCCTCTGGGGCAGAGAATTCCAAAGATTCACAACCCTCTGAGTGAAAAAATTCCTCCTCCTCTCGGTCTTACCCCTGGTAATGGCCGACCCCTTATCCTGAGACTATGCCCCCCAGTTCTAGACACTCCAGCCAGGGGAAACAACCTCTCAGCATCTACCCTGTCAATCCCCTTCAGAATCTTGTATGATTCCATGAGATCACCTCTCATTCTTCTAAACTCCAGAGAGTATCGGCCCATTCTACACAATCTCCCATCATAGGACAGCCCTCTCATCCCAGGAATCAATCTCATGAACCTTCGTAGCTCCGCCTCCAAGGCATGTATATCTTTCCTTAGATAAAGAGACCAAAACTGTGCACAGTACTCCAGGTGTGGTCTCACCAAGGCCCTGTATAATTGTAGCAAGACTTCCTTACTCTTATAATCCAACCCCTTGCAATAAAGGCCAACATCCCATTTGCCTTCCTTATTGCTTGCTGTACATGCATGCTCGCTTTCTGTGTTTCTTGCACGAGGACACCCAAATCTCTCTGAACACCAACACTTGAAAGTTTCTCACCATTTAAAAAATATTCTGTTTTTCTATTCTTCCTACCAAAGTGAATAACCTCACATTTCCCTACATTATACTCCATCTGCCACCTTACTGCCCACTCACTTAGTCTATCTATATCCCTTTGGAGACTTATACACCTTTAATCTTGAGCCCTGTAAGGAATGTATCCCAGCTGCTCTCTTCCATGGGTCACAGCTCCTGGGCATGGAACAGAAGGCTCCTTTACAACTGTGTTTAGAGTCAGGAAGAACAACGGTGAATGCTGGAAACGTGCTGTCAAATCAGAGATTGGTGTCAAACCGCGATCTGTTCCTGACTGAAAGTGAAACGGCAGGGTTAAGTTTCCAGTCTAAAAATGACTGGTAATTATTCCACGAAGATTTAATATGTGTGTGTGAGACAGTCCTGAGTCTACCATTTTAAGGCAGGTGTTAGCTCATTTAAAATAAACCCGTTTAAAATAAATTGGTTAAAGTCTGCATTAAAATAGCAGAGGGAGGAGTTCACAGGAGCCTGTTAACTGCTGGTACAATTATACAACAGACATTTGATCTCCAGATAAAGAAGGACCTGCAGCGTGTTTCCAGGAATTCCCTGTTTTATTGATATGTGCGTGTTAGACACCAGGATAACTCAAAATACACGACCCGGAACATCTATGGGGTGCGATCACGACAGTTACTCTGGGATCACTCCTGCTGCGGAACTCCAGCACTGACCCTGCTGAAGGTTGTAGGCTCAGGGAGTGGGGCCTCCAGGAGTGGACTATGAGAAAGCTGGGTTTCAGTATCCTGACACATATATGGTGAGGAACCAGAGCAATCCTTACTAAGGAGCTGTCTGGGGTTTAACCTGTCAGTGTAGGTCTAGGGGTGAATGATGCCTGACTCCCCGAACTGTCTCACATTGAACCCAGTTCAGATCAAGATGGATTCAGTTTACAGGAGAATAGGGAGAAATATCACCCACAATGGAGGGAGAGGAAAGCAGCCATTAGAGAAGCTCAGAGATCTTTGGAAAAGCTGATGGTGCCCAATTGTGGGAATAATAGCAAAAGCTTTTCCAGCTACGTCAGGAGTCAGTAGACCGTTAAAGATGGTTTCACATCAGTCTACACTCCTGTGGGTGATGCTCAGATTCCAGCTGTGGGATGTGCTGTCGACAATAACATCATAAATATTAAAATAGAAAGAGATTGTCATACAATCATCGAATAGTACCACACAGAAGGAGGCTATTCTGCCCATCGAGTCTGTGCCGGCTCTTTCGAAGAGCCATCCAGTTAGTCCCACTCCCCTGCTCATTCCCCAAACCCCTGCAATGTTTTCTCCTTCAAGTATTTCTCCAATTCCCTTTTGAAGGCTACTATTGAATCTGTATCCACCAGCCTATCAGGCAGCGCATTCCAGATCCTAACCACTCGTTGTGTAAAAAGGTTTTCCCTCGTGTCACCTCTGGTTCTTTTGCAAAGGGGCAGAGAAAGTGGGGAGGGGAGGAAAGAACAAAAGAGAAGGTCTGGGAGAGGATGAAAAGCTTTCAAAGTTCAAAGCAGCTGATGCACGATCTGCGCATTGATACTGGAGAGAGGCTGATTCAATATCCTGTGTGTGGGAAGAAATTCACCCCACCTGCTGAGACTCCAGTGAGATCACATGTGACTGCAGTGGTTTGGATTCTGTTATTAATCATATCCAGGACTGAACCATGGCAGAGTGCCCGTGCACTGGGGTTTCTGTGTGAATTATTGATGAATTTTCTCTCAATGGGGTCACAGAAACTCATTCTCCATTCACTAATTGGGGCTTTCAATGCTCCCCAGCATGCCCCGCGGGGGAGAATGTGCCCCATTCACACTAGAGGAGCCCAGTGCGCAGGCGCAGTTCCCGCCTGTATTTGGAGCATGCGCAGTGTCAGTGTGATCAGGCGAGTGCGGAAGCGCTGAAAGGTCGGTGTCGAGATTTTGGCGCCGATTACGAATCAGCGGGGCGCAGGGAGGTAACGCACCCGGCGGGTGGGCTTCATAAACACCTGGTGTAGGCCGCAAGCCCCGAATGAGAACCTACAGGTTCCGCGTTTGCAGCTCCGAGGCTTTTACCAGGGAAAAGGCCCAGGTTAACGGCGGCCATCTTTGTAAAGGAAAGCTGCGGTTTTGTTCGTTTCCCTCTTGTTTCACCGAGCAGTACCGCGCATGCGCCGCCATCTTTCTAAAGGGACCAGTACTGAGCGGGGCTTCAGGGTCCCAGTGAGTGAACTGAACCCAGCCAGAGTCAGCACCTTCAGGGGAGGAGAGGGAGGGCCAGTGAGTGTGGAACTGAACCCAGCCAGAGTCAGCACCTTCAGGGGAGGAGAGGGAGGGGAACCAGTGAGTGAACTGAACCCAGCCAGAATGAGCACCTTCAGGGGAGAAGAGGGAGGGGAACCAGTGAGTGTCGAACTGAACCCAGCCAGAGTCAGCACCTTCAGGGGAGAAGAGGGAGGGGAACCAGTGAGTGTCGAACTGAACCCAGCCAGAGTCAGCACATTCAGGAGAGGAGAAGAGAGGAGAACCAGTGAGTGTAGAACTGAACCCAGGCAGAGTCAGCACCTTCAGGGGAGGAGAGGGAGGGGAACCAGTGAGTGTAGAACTGAACCCAGCCAGAGTCAGCACCTTCAGGGAAGGAGCGGGAGGGGAACCAGTGAGTGTAGAACTGAACCCAGCCAGAGTCAACACCTTCAGAGGAGGAGAGGGAGGGGAACCAGTGAGTGTAGAACTGAACCCAGCCAGAGTCAGCACCTTCAGGGGAGAAGAGGGAGGGGAACCAGTGAGTGTCGAACTGAACCCAGCCAGAGTCAGCACATTCAGGAGAGGAGAAGAGAGGAGAACCAGTGAGTGTAGAACTGAACCCAGCCAGAGTCAGCACCTTCAGGGGAGGAGAGGGAGGGGAACCAGTGAGTGTAGAACTGAACCCAGCCAGAGTCAGCACCTTCAGGGAAGGAGCGGGAGGGGAACCAGTGAGTGTAGAACTGAACCCAGCCAGAGTCAACACCTTCAGAGGAGGAGAGGGAGGGGAACCAGTGAGTGTAGAACTGAACCCAGCCAGAGTCAGCACCTTCAGGGGAGAAGAGGGAGGGGAACCAGTGAGTGTCGAACTGAACCCAGCCAGAGTCAGCACATTCAGGAGAGGAGAAGAGAGGAGAACCAGTGAGTGTAGAACTGAACCCAGGCAGAGTCAGCACCTTCAGGGGAGGAGAGGGAGGGGCAGTGAGTGTGGAACTGAACCCAGCCAGAGTCAGCACCTTCAGGGGAGGAGAGGGAGAGGGAACCAGTGAGTGTCGAACTGAACCCAGCCAGAGTCAGCACTTTCAAGGGAGGAGAGGGAGGGGAACCAGTGAGTGTAGAACTGAACCCAGTCAGAGTCAGCACCTTCAGGGAAGGAGAGGGAGGGGAACCAGTGAGTGTAGAACTGATCCCAGCCAGAGTTGGTGGTGAAAACTGGGAGCGGAGAGCAAACTGTCTTGAGACGTGCGATGTGTTTGGATTTTAGCACAGGGAGGAGGGACAATGTGTGGGACGGGGATTTGGAGGAACAAGAGAGGAAAGAATATTCCATAGAAACTAGAATTGTCTGTTCTGAATTTCTGTCCTGTACTTACAGTGATGAGTTTTTTAAACTTATTTTACAGGGTATTGGAAAGGGAGGATTTGAAGAAGGGAAACTCAAACCAAATATCATGTCAAGATCTGACAGCGTCACTCGATTCATTAGGACATGAATATCATCGGCCTTTGAATGTGGAAGGAGAAATGTTTGTCTGTTCTGTCTGTGGGAAAAGATTTCAAACATCAGTGTGACTGGAAAAGCATCGAGAGACACACACCCGAGTGAGAGTGTTCCAGTGCATTGACTGTGGAAAGAGCATTAACCAGTTACACAGCCTGAAAAAACATTGCACCATTCACAGCGGGGAGAAACCGTACATGTGTTCTGTGTGACGAGGCTTCAACAGATCATCCAACCTGGAGAGACAAGAGGACACCCGCACCACGGAGAAACCGTGGAAATGTGGGGACTGCGGGAAGGGATTCAGTTACCCATCTCAGCTGGAAATTCATCATCGCAGTCACACTGGGGAGAGGCCGTTCACCTGCTCTGAGTGTGGGAAGGGATTCACTCAGTCATCCGACCTGCTGGCACACCAGCGAGTTCACACCGGGGAGAGGCCGTTCACTTGCTCGGAGTGTGGGAAGGGATTCACCTGTTCATCCCACCTCCTGAAACACCAGCGAGTTCACACCGGGGAGAGGCCGTTCACCTGCTCCGAGTGTGGGAAGGGATTCACCCGTTCATCCGACCTGCTGATTCACCAGCGAGTTCACACTGGGGAGAGGCCGTTCACCTGCTCCGAGTGTGGGATGGGATTCACCCGTTCATCCCACCTCCTGAAACACTATCGAGTTCACACCGGGGAGAGGCCGTTCACCTGCTCCGAGTGTGGGAAGGGATTCACCCGTTCAACCGACCTGCTGATTCACCAGCGAGTTCACACTGGGGAGAGGCCGTTCACCTGCTCCGAGTGTGGGAAGGAATTCACTACTTCATCCAGCCTGCTGACACACCAGCGCGTTCACACTGGGGAGAGGCCATTCCTCTGCTCCGTGTGTGGGAAGGGATTGACTCAGTCATCCAACCTGCTGACACACCATCGAGTTCACAAGTGACTGCAGGGGTTGGATTTTGATATTGCTGCTGTTAATCATTTCCAGGACTGAACCATGATCATTCTGACATTTGAGGTTTGTTTCTGCTGATGTTATTTACCCCTGTTACTGGGCTGGAGTTTAATATTCTGGATATATGTCGAATAAATCAGCTTTGCATTAAACACATTGTTGTGGATTTTGTCGTTCCCACCTGAGTGTTTAGCATCACCTGGCTGGAGCTCAGAAAGGACAATCTGGGGGGAGGATCGTACGGCAGGAACAGAACTACAGCCTAGACACAGTCCTTCAGGGCCACACTGAGAGGGGCAAACAGCACTTTGGTCTTTCTCGTCTCTCTTCACTGACAGCTATGTCCCCGTGCAGGTTAATCTTGAGGCCTGTAAGGAATGTGTCCCAGCCGCTCTCTCCCATGGGTCAGAGCTCCTAGGCACTGAACAGAAGGCTCCTTTACAACTGAGTTTAGAGTCAGGAAGAACAACGGTGAATGCTGGAAACGTGCTGTCAAATCAGAGATTGGTGTCAAACTGCGATCTGTTCCTGACTGAAAGTGAAACGGCAAGGTTAAGTTTCCAGTCTCAAATTGACTGGTAATTATTCCACGAAGATTTAATATGTGTGTGTGACAGTCCTGAGTCTACCATTTTAAGGCAGGTGTTAGCTCATTTAAAATAAACCCGTTTAAAATAAATTGATTAAAGTCTGCATTAAAATAGCAGAGAGAGGAGTTCACAGGAGCCTGTTAACTGCTGGTACAATTATACAACAGACATATGATTACCAGATAAAGAAGGACCTGCAGCGTGTTTCCAGGAATTCCCTGTTTTATTGATGTGTGCGTGTTAGACACCAGGATAACTCAAAATACACGACCCGGAACATCCACGGGGTTACTCCAGGATCACTCCCGCTGCGGAACTCCACCACTGACCCTGCACCAATCATCACCCACTGGAGGTTTGTATCAGGAGCTTCTGTGTGATGGTGAGGTGATCACTGGACAATAAAGTGCAGAGACTGCTGGGTGGCTGCTCATTATCCTCGGTGTGATTTAATCCCCTTTCCCACTGAATACTGCGGACAGACAGGATCACCTTGGGAACGAAATGGTCAGTGTGACATCACTTTCTAAACAAGAGCCCACAAGACAATGGGTTCTCAATAAATGTTAAAGGGATTCAACGCTCTGAAGTTACACTGTGAAGAAAGGAAATAAAATGCTGATCAGTAATTGGTGAAGATAATTTATCTCTGTGGAACGCACTCACAAACATTAAGAATGATGAGTTTTGTTTACACACTCACACAGAAAACAAACACTTTGTGTGAGCTCTTTTCATTTGTTCTGTTTAACCCGATGCAGTACTTGCTGTGGCCTTTAGGACCCTGCGGCAGCCCATCCGGCAGGGCCCGCTGGGTCAGGATTTCAAGATGTGGAGATGCCGGCGTTGGACTGGGGTGGACAAAAATGAGAAGTCGCACAACACCAGGTGATAGCCTCAGCAGCCAGTAGAAGGAGAGTGAGCAGCTGAAGCAGCAGCAGAGTGGTGGTCTCTGTGACCAGGAAGAGGAGAAGGAGAAGGAGACCAGGCAGCAGACCACAACCAACCCACAACCAACAACCACAACTGAGGTGCCTGGAGAGAGAGGTCAGGAGAGGAGAAAGATAAGAAAGGAAGGCCAAGGCCATTAACACCAGAGGAGAGGCCTTTCCACACTGCCTCCTCAATTGGCCTCCATTTTAGGAGAGGGAGAGAGGGGAGAAAACACCAACAACCATCATCTGTTTGGAAGGAGGAAGGAAGGAAAGAACAGCTACAGGTGGGTGTGATTCTGGGGCACTCTCCCAGAGACTTTGTTTTGTAGGTGGGGGGAGGAAAGAAGACAAGAAGAAGGCCGGAACATCCAAGGGGTGTGTGTGTGTGTGTGTGGCTTCTGTAAAAGCTAGGCCGCACACACCATATTAAACACCCCTTTCCCATTGCCTGACCTGGGACAGCTGGAGCTGCCTAGGTGAAGTTCCCCAATTAATTTAATCCAATTGGGCATCGTTAAGACCTGGTGCAGGACTGAGCCTGGGCATCTCCAGCTATCCCAGGTGAAGACATCTTCTCCCCCCACCAGAAGACCACCACCAAAGACTTTTATTACATCGGAGAGTGCACCCCCGTGCCAACACCCACCCACCCACCATCCTGAGTGGCGACCCTGCCCTTGCGGCTTCCCTCCTTCCTACCCCCTCTCTCTCTCTCTTTGTCTCTGTCTCTCTCTGCCTCTCTCTCTAAGAGGCACCTCAATTAACTTTTTATTAAGTACCCATTGAGCAGAGGGGAGAAGGCCCCTCTCCCAATTCAATCAACTAAAGGGAGAGGTGTGCCTTCAATTTAAGAGCTCCCTCTGCTCAGGGGAAAACAAAAAAAAAACCGAGGCCATTAACACCTTCAGGCCTGTGACTTGGGGTGAGTGTAGCCCTTAAAGAACCCTCCATTATGGCGAGTACATCTTCGTCGGTGGCGGGGGCAGCGAGGACGTATGCGAGCGTGGCAGCCGCGGCCACGGCCGCAGCCACGAGTCCTCCTGTTACCCCGTCACCTTTTACCCTCCTTACGAGGAAGAATGGGGTCAAGAGCTACACTCACCCCAACATGACTATAGAGGCGTGCGTTAAAGCCATGGCTGGGGTTGTCGGCCCTTCAGCCATCGTCGCCGCCTCTAAAATGTACGGCAAGGCTGTGTTCTTCCTGGGGTCGGAGCGGGCGGTGTCCCTGGCCATCGAGAAGGGGCTCACCGTGGGCGGGACCTTCCTGCCGGTGGACCCCCTTGAGGCCACCGCGCAAAGGATTGTGGTTTCCAACGTCCCGCCCTTTGTTCCGGGTGAGCTCCTCCTCCCCCACCTACGTCAACTGGGGGAGGTGAGGTCGGGGATCACACCCATCCCGCTCGGCTTCCGGGAAGCCAGCCTTCGGCACGTCTTCTCCTTCCGGCGCCAGCTTTTCGTCCGGCTGGCGCGGGAGGAGGACGCGGACGGCGCGTTCACGGTGCTCCACGGGGGGACCGCCCACCGCGTCTTCTGGACCTCGGACGGCGCGCGGTGCTACGCCTGTAAGGAGGTGGGGCACGTCCGCAAAAACTGCCCCGCCTCCAAGGCCGCCACGACACCTGGCGCGGCCAGGGTTGGCGCCGCCGCCCCCCCTCCCCCTGATACTGTCCGCGCGGCGACGGATGCGCGGTCGAAATCGGAGGCCAACACCACCACGGCCTCCGGCGGGGAGGAGGGAGAGCGTCCGGGGGGAAGGAAGGCGCGTAGGAAAAATAAACACCTAAGGGCGGATCCCCTCGCGGAGGAAACATCGGAATTGACCGAACTCACGCCCGAGTACATGGCGGAGTTGGTCGGGACGCATGAGACTGGGGGGGTCCTCGTGCCCGGGCCCGCGACCGTGACCGCAACTGCTGAGGCAGCTGAATCAAGACCTGCGGCCGGGCTCGGGCCCGAGGGGCCCAAGAAACCCAGTCGTCGGAAGGGGGCAGAGAGGGAGGCCCCAGCAGACATGGAGGCCTCCCCCTCTCCGGGCCCCAACTTGTTAAAAAGAAAGCTCCGCCCCCAGCAGGAGGACTGCGAGGAGGAAGGTCCCTCCGCAAAAGGGGGGCAGTCGCCCGCCGCGGGTGCTGCGCCCCACCCCACCACCGTCATCGTCGCGCGCGATCGGCAGGGGTCGTCTGTCCCTCGGGAGGGTGAGACAGCCGAGTCTGTCCGACCTGTGCCTCCCGGGGATGGGGAAGAGACCCTGCCCGTGGGGGGGGGCGCGGAACAACCCGCGGAGGGAAATGTAGTTACGGAACCGTTGCTCCTCGCCGGGTCGGGCGTCCTGGGGACTGGGGCGGGCGAGGCCAATAAGGCTGAAGCCGAGCCCGCCTTTTATAACCCAGATATCTCCCAGGGACTGCTCGACCTGGTGGAGGAGTGTAGCAATCCCCAGCCCGCTGGGTCGGAGGTTGGTGGCGGGGAGACGGAAAGCCCCCTGACTCCGTCTCTGTCGTTGGCGCCGGACGTGCTGGAGGAATTTGGGATTATTTTCTCCCCGGTTTCTCCGGTCGCCCCGGCGCCTGAGGCGGGGGGGGGCCCCGAACCGCCGCCGCCGCCTCCCGGCCCGGCGCCCCTGAAGGAGCCCAGGGTGGACTCCTCTGCCACCGATCCTGGGGGTGGGATCGTGACGGAGGCGGGGCCGGCCGGTGCGGCCGAGCCGTTCGCTGCACCCTGTGTGACGGACGGGTTGGCCGCCGGTGACGACCTCCCGGAGGAGGACGGGGACTCGGTGGGGGGCTTCGAGGACGATTTGGAGTCCATCGGCAGCGAGGTGATGGACGCCCTCGTGCCCTTCACCGACTCTCCCCTCATCCCCGTAGGGGAACTCCGGGATTTTATGGCCGTGAGCCAGGGTCGTCACAAGAAGATCCGGCTGGCCCTCGACAAGTGGTCGGAGCTGGCGCTGCTCGTCGTGTCCGTCCGCGCCGCCGTTAAAATCATGGGCGCGGACAAGGACGTTGGCCGGCTCGAGCTGCGTCGGCTCAAGACGTTCCACACTGGGCTGCTGAGGGAGTGGCGGTCGTCAGTGACCGCCCTCCCTCCCCTCCGTTAGGTAGAGGTTGCACTATGCTTCTGAGATGAAGATAACCATAGCCAGCCTCAACATCAACGGCAGCAGGGAGGCGCGCCGTAGATTCAATAACTTCTCGGTCCTTCGGGACGGGAAATATGCGGTGTGCTTCCTGCAAGAAACCCACACCGTTCCGGGAGACGAGGCCACGTGGCTCCTGGAGTGGCAAGGAGGGGTCAGCATGAGTCACCTCTCCAACAATTCCTGCGGGGTGGCTGTCTTGCTGGCCCCGCATTTTCAGCCGGAGATCTTGAGGGTCAAGGAGCACGTGCCGGGCCGCTTGCTCCAGGTCACTGTTCGCCTGGGAGGCGTGCCGCTCCATTTAGTGAACGTGTACGCCCCCCGGACCGGTGCGCAGCAAGTGCGCTTCTTCGGAGAAGTGTCCGCTCTTCTGGGCTCCATCGACGTGGGCGAGTGCGTCATCCTCGGGGGGGATTTCAATTGTACCCTCGAGGCGCGGGACCGGTCGGGTCCCCCGCGAAGCCCGGCGGCGATGGAGAAGTTGCGGGACCTGGTCGGGTCCTTCGACTTGGTGGACGTCTGGCGAAATCTCCATCCCGACTCCAGCGCCTTCACGAGCGTGAGGTCTGGAGGAGGAAGGTCCAGAATCGACCGCCTTTACATTTCCCGGGCGTACGTCTCCTGCGTTCCGGCGGCTTCCATGCGGCCGGTGCCGTGCACGGACCACCACCTGGTGTGGGCGGAGCTCGCTCCGCTGCGCGCGCGGGGGGGGTCCGCGTACTGGCATTTTAACAACCTGCTGCTGGAGGACGCGCGGTTCCGGGATTCGTTTTGCCGGTTCTGGGCCGACTGGAGAAGGAAGCGGGGAGGCTTCCCCTCCTTGAGGCTATGGTGGGACGTGGGCAAGGCTCACGTCCGCGTCTTCTGTCAGGAGTACGCGAAGGGGTCGACCAAGAGGCGGGAGGCCCGGGTCGGGCGATTGGAGAAAGAAGTGCTCGACCTGGAGTCCCGTCTCGGTCAGGTCGTCGAGGACCCGGCCCTGCGGAAGGTGTACGAAGAGAAGAAGGGCGCGCTGAAGGACCTGCAGCTGGTCGGGTCCCGAGGCGCGTACGTGAGGTCGCGGATCCAGCTCCTGCGGGACCTGGACCGCGGCTCCCCCTTCTTCTACTCGCTGGAAAAAAGACGGGGGGTCCGTAAGCAGCTCTTGGGGCTGCTGGCCGACGACGGATCTCTGGTCTCGGATCCGGAGGGCATCAGCGCGGAGGCCCGGGCCTATTACGGGGCTCTGTTCTCTTCGGATCCGTCCAGCGAGGATGCGCGCAGAGTTTTGTGGGAGGACCTGCCGAAGGTCGGCCCGGAGGGCGCCGAGAATTTAGAAGCTCCGCTAAGCCTGGCGGAGCTGACCGGCGCCCTGCGCCAGCTCTCGAGGGGCAAGTCCCCGGGGCTGGACGGGCTGACCGTGGAGTTCCACAGGGCGTTCTGGGACGTCTTGGGGGACGACTACGCGCGGGTCCTGGGGGAAAGTCTGGCGACCGGGGAGATGCCCCTCTCTTGGCGCAGGGCGGTCATCGTCCTGCTGCCCAAGAAGGGCGATCTCCGCCTACTTAAGAACTGGCGCCCGGTCTCCCTCCTCAGCACGGACTACAAAATTTTCGCCAGGGCTATGTCTGCTCGCCTTGGCACCGTGCTGGCCCGCATGATCCACCCCGACCAGTCCTACACGGTCCCGGGCCGGAGTATCCACGATAACATCCATCTGGTCCGGGACCTGGTCCACCATTCCCAGAGGGCTGGTCTGTCGGTCGCCTTCCTTTCCCTGGATCAGGAGAAGGCGTTCGACAGGGTGGATCACGAGTATCTTTTCGGGACTCTGCGCGCATTCGGGTTCGGGACGCATTTCGTCGCCCGGATCCGACTTCTGTACGCCGCCGTGGAGTGTCTGATTAAAGTTAACGGGTCTTTGACGGCGCCCCTTCGCTTCGGGAGGGGGGTGCGTCAGGGATGCCCCATGTCCGGTCAGTTATACGCCGTTTGCGTGGAGCCTTTCCTGCGCCTCTTGCGGAAGAGGTTGACGGGACTGGCTCTGCAAGGGCCGGGCGTGGAGGTGGTCCTCTCGGCTTACGCCGATGACGTGCTCCTCGCGGTCACGGATCCCGTCGACTTGCGGAGGATGCGAGAATGCCAGCAGATTTACTCGGACGCATCCTCCGCCAAGATCAACTGGGAGAAATGTTCTGGACTCCTGGTGGGCCCATGGCGGGTGGACTCCCTGCCGGAGGAGTTCGGGCCTTTCGCCTGGAGCACCACGCACCTCCTCTACCTGGGAGTCTACCTCAGCCCGGCCGAGGACGCCTGGCCGGCGAACTGGCAAGAGCTGGAGGCCAAAGTCACCGCTCGCCTAGGACGCTGGACAGGACTGCTCCGAGTGTTGTCCTACAGGGGTCGAGCGCTGGTCATAAACCAGCTGGTGGCCGCCATGTTGTGGTACCGGTTGGTCACTTTGATCCCTCCCCCTGCGTTTGTCGCCAAGATGCAGAAGAAGCTCGTCGACTTCTTCTGGGACAAAAGGAAGCACTGGGTCTCTGCCGCGGTTTTGAGTCTCCCGCTTAGGGAGGGCGGTCAGGCGCTGGTGTGCCTTCGCACCCAGGCGGCGACTTTCCGTCTTCAGACGCTGCAGAGATACCTGTACGTGGAGAATCCTCCTAGGTGGCGTGCGCTGGCGACGTATTTCTTCCGCCAGCTGCACGGCCTCAATTACGACACGCAGCTCCTGTTTGTGAGAGTGGGTGGCACGCGTGCCAGCCTGCGGGAGCTGCCTGTCTTCTACCAGGAACTGCTATGGGTTTGGAACAGCGTCGCCTCCGAGCGCAGTTCTCCCCCGTCAGGAGCGGCGGCCGTCCTTCGGGAGCCGCTGTTCAGGAATCCGCACCTCCACGACCGCGGGTTCGGCTGGCTGGCGGAGGGCAGGGCTGTGCCCGGTAAGGTGACCAGAGTCGGGGACCTGCTCGATGGCGGAGGAGCGGGCTGGATGGCGCCGGAGGAGTTGGCGAGGCGCATGTCTTGGGTCAACGTCCGGCTCGCGGTCAAAGCCATCGAGTCGCTAAAAGTGGCACTGGGCCCCGTCTCCACTAGGTGTGTCGAGGAGGCTCAAGCACGTGGGGCGATCCCGTCCGAACTGACCCCCGTTCGGACGGAATTCCTTATCGGCGCCCGGCCCCGAATCCTCCCTCGGGAGCCGCCGCCTCACCACTTGAGCCTTCTCGGAGAAATGCCCTCCGTGCCCTTTCAATCCGCACGGAGGCGTTTCCTGTACGGGCTGCTCCTGCACACTCTCCACTTTGCCATCTTCGTCTGCCGTCCGGACACGCCTTGGCGTACCATCCTGCCGTCCGGCGGAGGCGAAGGTCCCCATTGGAAGGCTCTCTACGCGGGAGTCTTCCCTTGTTCTATTGGGGACTTGGCCTGGAGGGTGTTGCACGGAGCAGTCCCGTGCAATAGGATTTTAAGTAGGTTTACGGACTCCCAGGCTGCTTGCCATTTTTGCGGCCTGGAGGAGTCCGTTTATCACATTTATGTTGAATGTGAGAGGTTGCAGCCCCTCTTTCATTATTTGAAGGGGCTGCTCCTCAATTTCTGGTTGCACTTCAGCCCCACGCTCCTGATCTACGGTCACCCGGTGCGGAGGGGAGCGGGTTGGTCGGAGGACCTCCTCGTAGGACTGCTCCTGGGCCTGGCCAAGAAAGCCATTAATTGGTCCAGGCAGCGGGCGGTCGAGGGGGTCGTTCGGCCCGATTGCCTGCCTCTCTTCCGCGGCCATGTTCGCGCCCGGGTGGCCCTGGAGATGGAGCACGCGGTGTCCGCCGGCACGCTTGAGTTTTCCGCGACCGGTGGGCGCCGCGGGGACTGGAGTGCATCGTCACCCCAGACTTCCAAATTTTGATTTGATTTGTTAAGTTTCATTTAAAGTTTTAATTGATTTACAGTAAATTTTGATTTGTCCAACCTGATTTGTCCAACCAAAAAGATCAACACCAGGTTATAGTCCAACAGCTTTATTTGAAATCACAAGCTTTCGGAGCTGCTGACTGAGGAGCAGCAGCAGCAGAGTGGTGGTCTCTGTGAGCAGGAAGAGGAGAAGGAGAAGGAGACCAGACAGCAGGCCACCACCAACAACCAACAACCACAACTGAGGTGCCTGGAGAGAGAGGACAGGAGAAAGAGAAGAAAAGAAGGCCAAGGCCATTAACAACAGAGGAGAGGCCTTTCCACACTGCCTCCTCAATTGGCCTCCATTTTAGGAGAGGGAGAGAGGGGAGAAAACATCAAAACATCCATCATCTGTTTGGAAGGAGGAAGAAGGAAGGAAAGAACAGCTACAGGTGGGTGTTATTTCTGGGGCACTCTCCCAGAGACTTTGTTTTGTAGGTGGGGGGAGGAAAGAAGAAAAGAAGAAAGGCCGGAACATCTAAGGGGTGTGTGTGTGAGTCTTCTGTAAAAGCTAGGCCGCACACACCATATTAAACACCCCTTTCCCATTGCCTGACCTGGGACAGCTGGAGCTGCCTAGGTGAAGTTCCCCAATTAATTTAATCTTATTGGGCATCGTTAAGACCTGGTGCAGGACTGAGCCTGGGCGTCTCCAGCTATCCCAGGTGAAGACATCTTCTCCCCCCACCAGAAGACCACCACCAAAGACTTTTATTACATCGGAGAGTGCATCCCCCTGCCAACACCCACCCACCCACCATCCTGAGTGGCGACCCTGCCCTTGCGGCTTCCCTCCTTCCCACCCCCTCTCTCTCTCTCTTTGTCTCTTGTCTCTCTCTGCCTCTCTCTCTAAGAGGCACCTCATTATCTTTTAATTAAGTACCTATTGAGCAGAGGGGAGAAGGCCCCTCTCCTAATTAATTCATATAAAGGGAGAGGTGTGCCTTCAATTTAAGAGCTCCCTCTGCTCAGGGGAAAACAAAAACAAAAAAAACCGAGGCCATTAACACCTTCAGGCCTGTGACTTGGGGTGAGTGTAGCCCTTAAAGAACCCTCCATTATGGCGAGTACATCTTCGTCGGTGGCGGGGGCAGCGAGGACGTATGCGAGCGTGGCAGCCGCGGCCACGGCCGCAGCCACGAGTCCTCCTGTTACCCCGTCACCTTTTACCCTCCTTACGAGGAAGAATGGGGTCAAGAGCTACACTCACCCCAACATGACTAGAGGCGTGCGTTAAAGCCATGGCTGGGGTTGTCGGCCCTTCAGCCATCGTCGCCGCCTCTAAAATGTACGGCAAGGCTGTGTTCTTCCTGGGGTCGGAGCGGGCGGTGTCCCTGGCCATCGAGAAGGGGCTCACCGTGGGCGGGACCTTCCTGCCGGTGGACCCCCTTGAGGCCACCGCGCAAAGGATTGTGGTTTCCAACGTCCCGCCCTTTGTTCCGGGTGAGCTCCTCCTCCCCCACCTACGTCAACTGGGGGAGGTGAGGTCGGGGATCACACCCATCCCGCTCGGCTTCCGGGAAGCCAGCCTTCGGCACGTCTTCTCCTTCCGGCGCCAGCTTTTCGTCCGGCTGGCGCGGGAGGAGGACGCGGATGGCGCGTTCACGGTGCTCCACGGGGGGACCGCCCACCGCGTCTTCTGGACCTCGGACGGCGTGCGGTGCTACGCCTGTAAGGAGGTGGGGCACGTCCGCAAAAACTGCCCCGCCTCCAGGGCCGCCACGACACCTGGCGCGGCCAGGGCTGGCGCTGCCGCCCCCCCTCCCCCTGATACTGTCCGCGCGTCGACGGCGACGGATGCGCGGTCGAAATCGGAGGCCAACACCACCACGGCCTCCGGCGGGGAGGAGGGAGAGCGTCCGGGGGGAAGGAAGGCGCGTAGGAAAAATAAACACCTAAGGGCGGATCCCCTCGCGGAGGAAACATCAGAGCTGACCGAACTCACGCCCGAGTACATGGCGGAGTTGGTCGGGACGCATGAGACTGGGGGGGTCCTCGTGCCCGGGCCCGTGACCGTGACCGCAACTGCTGAGACAGCTAAATCAAGACCTGCGGCCGGGCTCGGGCCAGAGGGGCCCAAGAAACCCAGTCGTCGGAAGGGGGCAGAGAGGGAGGCCGCAGCAGACATGGAGGCCTCCCCCTCTCCGGGCCCCAACTTGTTAAAAAGAAAGCTCCGCCCCCAGCAGGAGGACTGCGAGGAGGAAGGTCCCTCCGCAAAAGGGGGGCAGTCGCCCGCCGCGGGTGCTGCGCCCCACCCCACCACCGTCATCGTCGCGCGCGATCGGCAGGGGTCGTCTGTCCCTCGGGAGGGTGAGACAGCCGAGTCTGTCCGACCTGTGCCTCCCGGGGATGGGGAAGAGACCCTGCCCGTGGGGGGGGGCGCGGAACAACCCGCGGAGGGAAATGTAGTTCTGGAACCGTTGCTCCTCGCCGGGTCGGGCGTCCTGGGGACTGGGGCGGGCGAGGCCAAAGAGGCTGAAGCCGAGCCCGCCTTTTATAACCCAGACATCTCCCAGGGACTGCTCGACCTGGTGGAGGAGTGTAGCAATCCCCAGCCCGCTGGGTCGGAGGTTGGTGGCGGGGAGACAGAAAGCCCCCTGACTCCGTCTCTGATGTTGGCGCCGGACGTACTGGAGGAAATTGAGATTATTTTCTCCCCGGTTTCTCCGGTCGCTCCGGCGCCTGAGGCGGGGGGGGGCCCCGAACCGCCGCCGCCTCCCGGCCCGGCACCCCTGAAGGAGCCCAGGGTGGACTCCTCTGCCACCGATCCTGGGGGTGGGATCGTGATGGAGGCGGGGCCGGCCGGTGCGGCCGAGCCGTTCGCTGCACCCCGTGTGACGGACGGGTTGGCCGCCGGTGACGACCTCCCGGAGGAGGACGGGGACTCGGTGTTGGGCAACGAGGACGATTTGGAGTCCATCAGCAGCGAGGCGATGGACGCCCTCGTGCCCTTCACCGACTCTCCCCTCATCCCCGTAGGGGAACTCCGGGATTTTATGGCCGTGAGCCAGGGTCGTCACAAGAAGATCCGGCTGGCCCTCGACAAGTGGTCGGAGCTGGCGCTGCTCGTCGTGTCCGTCCGCGCCGCCGTTAAAATCATGGGCGCGGACAAGGACGTTGGCCGGCTCGAGCTGCGTCGGCTCAAGAGTTTCCACACTGGGCTGCTGAGGGAGTGGCGGTCGTCAGTGACCGCCCTCCCTCCCCTCCGTTAGGTAGAGGTTGCACTATGCTTCTGAGATGAAGATAACCATAGCCAGCCTCAACATCAACGGCAGCAGAGAGGCGCGCCGTAGATTCAATAACTTCTCGGTCCTTCGGGACGGGAAATATGCGGTGTGCTTCCTGCAAGAAACCCACACCGTTCCGGGAGACGAGGCCACGTGGCTCCTGGAGTGGCAAGGAGGGGTCAGCATGAGTCACCTCTCTAACAATTCCTGCGGGGTGGCTGTCTTGCTGGCCCCGCATTTTCAGCCGGAGATCTTGAGGGTCAAGGAGCACGTGCCGGGCCGCTTGCTCCAGGTCACTGTTCGCCTGGGAGGCGTGCCGCTCCATTTAGTGAACGTGTACGCCCCCCGGACCGGTGCGCAGCAAGTGCGCTTCTTCGGAGAAGTGTCCGCTCTTCTGGGCTCCATCGACGTGGGCGAGTGCGTCATCCTCGGGGGGGATTTCAATTGTACCCTCGAGGCGCGGGACCGGTCGGGTCCCCCGCGAAGCCCGGCGGCGATGGAGAAGTTGCGGGACCTGGTCGGGTCCTTCGACTTGGTGGACGTCTGGCGAAATCTCCATCCCGACTCCAGCGCCTTCACGAGCGTGAGGTCTGGAGGAGGAAGGTCCAGAATCGACCGCCTTTACATTTCCCGGGCGTACGTCTCCTGCGTTCCGGCGGCTTCCATGCGGCCGGTGCCGTGCACGGACCACCACCTGGTGTGGGCGGAGCTCGCTCCGCTGCGCGCGCGGGGGGGGTCCGCGTACTGGCATTTTAACAACCTGCTGCTGGAGGACGCGCGGTTCCGGGATTCGTTTCGCCGGTTCTGGGCCGACTGGAGAAGGAAGCGGGGAGGCTTCCCCTCCTTGAGGCTATGGTGGGACGTGGGCAAGGCTCACGTCCGCGTCTTCTGTCAGGAGTACGCGAAGGGGTCGACCAAGAGGCGGGAGGCCCGGGTCGGGCGATTGGAGAAAGAAGTGCTCGACCTGGAGTCCCGTCTCGGTCAAGTCGTCGAGGACCCGGCCCTGCGGAAGGTGTACGAAGAGAAGAAGGGCGCGCTGAAGGACCTGCAGCTGGTTGGGTCCCGAGGCGCGTACGTGAGGTCGCGGATCCAGTTCCTGCGGGACCTGGACCGCGGCTCCCCCTTCTTCTACTCGCTGGAAAAAAGACGGGGGGTCCGTAAGCAGCTCTTGGGGCTGCTGGCCGACGACGGATCTCTGGTCTCGGATCCGGAGGGCATCAGCGCGGAGGCCCGGGCCTATTACGGGGCTCTGTTCTCTTCGGATCCGTCCAGCGAGGATGCGCGCAGAGTTTTGTGGGAGGACCTGCCGAAGGTCGGCCCGGAGGGCGCCGAGAATTTAGAAGCTCCGCTAAGCCTGGCGGAGCTGACCGGCGCCCTGCGCCAGCTCTCGAGGGGCAAGTCCCCGGGGCTGGACGGGCTGACCGTGGAGTTCCACAGGGCGTTCTGGGACGTCTTGGGGGACGACTACGCGCGGGTCCTGGGGGAAAGTCTGGCGACCGGGGAGATGCCCCTCTCTTGGCGCAGGGCGGTCATCGTCCTGCTGCCCAAGAAGGGCGATCTCCGCCTACTTAAGAACTGGCGCCCGGTCTCCCTCCTCAGCACGGACTACAAAATTTTCGCCAGGGCTATGTCTGCTCGCCTTGGCACCGTGCTGGCCCGCATGATCCACCCCGACCAGTCCTACACGGTCCCGGGCCGGAGTATCCACGATAACATCCATCTGGTCCGGGACCTGGTCCACCATTCCCAGAGGGCTGGTCTGTCGGTCGCCTTCCTTTCCCTGGATCAGGAGAAGGCGTTCGACAGGGTGGATCACGAGTATCTTTTCGGGACTCTGCGCGCATTCGGGTTCGGGACGCATTTCGTCGCCCGGATCCGACTTCTGTACGCCGCCGCGGAGTGTCTGATTAAAGTTAACGGGTCTTTGACGGCGCCCCTTCGCTTCGGGAGGGGGGTGCGTCAGGGATGCCCCATGTCCGGTCAGTTATACGCCGTTTGCGTGGAGCCTTTCCTGCGCCTCTTGCGGAAGAGGTTGACGGGACTGGCTCTGCAAGGGCCGGGCGTGGAGGTGGTCCTCTCGGCTTACGCCGATGACGTGCTCCTCGCGGTCACGGATCCCGTCGACTTGCGGAGGATGCGAGAATGCCAGCAGATTTACTCGGACGCATCCTCCGCCAAGATCAACTGGGAGAAATGTTCTGGACTCCTGGTGGGCCCATGGCAGGTGGACTCCCTGCCGGAGGAGTTCGGGCCTTTCGCCTGGAGCACCACGCACCTCCTCTACCTGGGAGTCTACCTCAGCCCGGCCGAGGACGCCTGGCCGGCGAACTGGCAAGAGCTGGAGGCCAAAGTCACCGCTCGCCTAGGGCGCTGGACAGGACTGCTCCGAGTGTTGTCCTACAGGGGTCGAGCGCTGGTCATAAACCAGCTGGTGGCCGCCATGTTGTGGTACCGGTTGGTCACTTTGATCCCTCCCCCTGCGTTTGTCGCCAAGATGCAGAAGAAGCTCGTCGACTTCTTCTGGGACAAAAGGAAGCACTGGGTCTCTGCCGCGGTTTTGAGTCTCCCGCTTAGGGAGGGCGGTCAGGCGCTGGTGTGCCTTCGCACCCAGGCGGCGACTTTCCGTCTTCAGACGCTGCAGAGATACCTGTACGTGGAGAATCCTCCTAGGTGGCGTGCGCTGGCGACGTATTTCTTCCGCCAGCTGCACGGCCTCAATTACGACACGCAGCTCCTGTTTGTGAGAGTGGGTGGCACGCGTGCCAGCCTGCGGGAGCTGCCTGTCTTCTACCAGGAACTGCTATGGGTTTGGAACAGCGTCGCCTCCGAGCGCAGTTCTCCCCCGTCAGGAGCGGCGGCCGTCCTTCGGGAGCCGCTGTTCAGGAATCCGCACCTCCACGACCGCGGGTTCGGCTGGCTGGCGGAGGGCAGGGCTGTGCCCGGTAAGGTGACCAGAGTCGGGGACCTGCTCGATGGCGGAGGAGCGGGCTGGATGGCGCCGGAGGAGTTGGCGAGGCGCATGTCCTGGGTCAACGTCCGGCTCGCGGTCAAAGCCATCGAGTCGCTAAAAGTGGCACTGGGCCCCGTCTCCACTAGGTGTGTCGAGGAGGCTCAAGCACGTGGGGCGATCCCGTCCGAACTGACCCCCGTTCGGACGGAATTCCTTATCGGCGCCCGGCCCCGAATCCTCCCTCGGGAGCCGCCGCCTCACCACTTGAGCCTTCTCGGAGAAATGCCCTCCGTGCCCTTTCAATCCGCACGGAGGCGTTTCCTGTACGGGCTGCTCCTGCACACTCTCCACTTTGCCATCTTCGTCTGCCGTCCGGACACGCCTTGGCGTACCATCCTGCCGTCCGGCGGAGGCGAAGGTCCCCATTGGAAGGCTCTCTACGCGGGAGTCTTCCCTTGTTCTATTGGGGACTTGGCCTGGAGGGTGTTGCACGGAGCAGTCCCGTGCAATAGGATTTTAAGTAGGTTTACGGACTCCCAGGCTGCTTGCCATTTTTGCGGCCTGGAGGAGTCCGTTTATCACATTGATGTTGAATGTGAGAGGTTGCAGCCCCTCTTTCATTATTTGAAGGGGCTGCTCCTCAATTTCTGGTTGCACTTCAGCCCCACGCTCCTGATCTACGGTCACCCGGTGCGGAGGGGAGCGGGTAGGTCGGAGGACCTCCTCGTAGGACTGCTCCTGGGCCTGGCCAAGAAAGCCATTAATTGGTCCAGGCAGCGGGCGGTCGAGGGGGTCGTTCGGCCCGATTGCCTGCCTCTCTTCCGCGGCCATGTTCGCGCCCGGGTGGCCCTGGAGATGGAGCACGCGGTGTCCGCCGGCACGCTTGAGTTTTTCTGCGACCGGTGGGCGCCGCGGGGACTGGAGTGCATCGTCACCCCGGACTTCCAAATTTTGATTTGATTTGTTAAGTTTCATTTAAAGTTTTAATTGATTTACAGTAAATTTGTGGTTGTCCAACCAAAAAGAGCAACACCAGGTTATAGTCCAACAGATTTATTTAATTTTACAAGCTTTCGGAGCGGTTCGCTCCTTCCTCAGGTAGGGTAGCCGTGAGAGAATCTCCCAGAATTCACAATATAAACACAGACAAAATCTATTCAATTCTATAAAGAGACAGCGTGCTGTTCCTCCTCCCACTGCCTGGGGGAATAGGCCAGATATTTAAAGGGACAGGGACTCCCCTTTCTCTGCCTATTTATAGTTAAAGGGACAGACCCGTTTATCTTGGCGTGTCGGCGGACTTCACTAACAGAGCTCCCATGAACAGTCGCTCCCTTCTGTACTGTGCAGTGATTGTAAACCTGTCTGTTTCAGTGACTTGAGCCTTTCTAAAATGTCTCACTATTTTTGAAGATCCATTTGACTTGCTTGTTTAATATTGAAAGTCTTCAGAATTTTGCAGTGTGACGAAGGTTTCATTTAAAGGTGGAGTGATATTTCTTTCTAAATATTCTGTTCTCCCCCTCCCCTTTCCACTTTAAAACACTCTGAGCAACTGACGAGGAAGGTCACAATTTCATTCCTTGATCTGGGCTGTTAGTTGATCTAAACCAAGGCAGCAGTTCAGGGGCCATAATTGGCCTCAGCACCACTGGGCTAAGTGTAAAAATCAGCCACTGCCCCGCTCTTGATGGCGATCCAGTGACCTGAACTGGGAAGTGTATGACTGTCAATTGAGGACATGATTGGACTCGGCTGTGATGCCTACCACAGTGGAAATGCTGCTGACACTCACTGAGTCGGATGACGGTGAGGCACTCGAGATTAACTAATGTCTGTGGAACTGCACCCAGCCAGATTCAACACCTTCTGGAGAGAAGGGGAGAAACAAAATCCCAGATGGTGTAATTAATGTTTTTAGACAGTAGGAATGGATTCAGTTGCCCGTCTGAGGTGGAAACTCATGGATACAGTCACACCGGGGAGAGGCCGTTCACCAGCTGAGTGTGGAAAGAGATTCACTCACTCATCTCACCTATTAGCACACGGACATGTTCGTAATGGGGAGAATCCGTTCATTGCTCTGTATGTGGAAAGGGATTCTATCGACCATCCCATTTACTGACACACCAGCACAGTCACATGGGAGAGAGACTGTTTAGATACTTCACGTGTGGGAAGGGATTCACTCCGTTGTCCCACCTGTTGACACTCCAGAGTGTCCACATTGAGAACAGTTGCTTTAAATACTCTGACTGTGAGAAAAGCTTTCGAAGCTCAAAGCAGCTGATGCACGATCAGCACATTGATACTGGAGAGAGGCTGTTTCAATATCCTGTGTGGGGAAGAAATTCACCCCACCTGCTGAGACTCCAGTGAGTTCACATGTGACTGCAGGGGTTTAGACTCTGTTATTAATCACATCCAGGACAGAACCATGGCAGAGTGCCCGTGCACTGGGGTTTCTGTGTGAATTATTGATGAATTTTCTCTCAATGGGATCACAGAAACTCATTCTCCATTCACTAATTGGGGCTTTCAATGTTCCCCAGCATGCTCCGCGGGGGAGAATGTGCCCCATTCACACCGGAGGAGCGCAGTGCGCAGGCGCAGTTCCCGCCTGTATTTGGAGCATGCGCAGTGTCAGTGTGATCAGAGCCAGGCGAGAGCTGGGAGCGGGCCGAGTTGGGATACGTGGTTTTTACGCCGATTATGAATCACCGGGGCGCAGAGAGGTAACGCACCCGGCGGGTGAGCTTCATAAACACCTGGTGCAGGTCGCAAGCCCCGAATGAGAACGTACAGGTTCCGCGTTTGCAGCTCCGGGGCTTTTTCCCGGGAACAGGCCCAGATTAACGGCGGCCATCTTTGTAAAGGAAAGCATTGCCTTTGTTCGACGCCATCTTGAGTCGCACGGCCATCTTTGTAAAGGACCAAAACGTGGGCAGGGCCTCAGGGTCCCCTTGAGTGTGGTAGTGAACCAGCCAGAGTCAGCACCTTCAGGGGAGGACAGAGAGGGGAACCAGTGAGTGTAGAACTGAACCCAGCCAGAGTCAGCACCTTCAGGGGAGGAGAACCAGTGAGTGCAGAACTGATCATACTGAAAACTGGGAGCGGAGGACAAACTATCTTGAGACGTGTTTGGATTTTAGCACAGGGAGGAGGGACAATATGTGGGACGGGGATTTACAGCTTTGGAGGAAGAAGAGAGGAAAGAATGTTCGATAGAAACTAAAATTGTCTGTTCTGAATTTCTGTCCTGTACTTACAGTGATGAATTTTGTAAACTCCTTTTACAGGGTATTAGAAGGGGAGGATTTGCAGATGGGAAACTCAAACCAAACATCACGTCAAGATCTGACAGAGTCACTCGATTACTCAGGACCTGAATATCATCGGCCTTTGAATGTGGAAGGAGAAATGTTTGTCTGTTCTGTCTGTGGGAAAAGAATTCAAACATCAGTATGACTGGAAAAGCACCGAGACACACACACCCGAGTGAGAGTGTTCCAGTGCACTGACTGTGGAAAGAGCTTTAACCAGTTACACAGCCTGAAAAAACATCGCACCATTCACAGCGGGGAGAAACCGTACACGTGTTCTGTGTGTGGACAAGGCTTCAACTGATCGTCCAACCTGGAGAGACACGAGGACACCCGCACCACGGAGAAACCGTGGAAATGTGAGGACTATGGGAAGGGATTCAATTGGTCGTCTGAGCTGGAAAGTCATCGTCGCAGTCACACTGGGGAGAGGCCGTTCACCTGCTCTGAGTGTGGAAGGGATTCACTCGGTCATCCACTCTGCTGATACACCAGCAAGTTCACACTGGGGAGAGGCCGTTCACTTGCTCTGAGTGTGGGAAGGGATTCAGTCAGTCATCCAACCTGCTGACACACCAGCGAGTTCACACTGGGGAGAGGCCGTTCACCTGCGCCGTGTGTGGGAAGGGATTCATTCAGTCATCCAACCTGATGACACACCAGCGAGTTCACACTGGGGAGAGGCCGTTCACCTGCGCCGTGTGTGGGAAGGGATTCATTCAGTCATCCAACCTGGTGACACACCAGCGAGTTCACACTGGGGAGAGGCCATTCACCTGCTCTGAGTGTGGGAAGGGATTCACTCGATCATCTGACTTGCTGACACACGAGCGAGTTCACACTGGGGAGAGGCCATTCACCTGCTCCGTGTGTGGGAAGAGATTCACTCAGTCATCCAGACTGCTGACACACCAGCGAGTTCACACTGGGGAGAGGCCATTCACCTGCTCCGTGTGTGGGAAGGGCTTCACTCGGTCATCCACCCTGCTGACACACCAGCGAGTTCAGAAGTGACTGCAGGGGTTGGATTCTGCTGTTATTGATGCTGTTAATTACATCCCGGACTGAATCGTCTTCATTCTGACAGGTGGAGTTTCTTCCTGCTGATGTTAATAAACCCTATAACTGGGCTGGAGTTTAATATTTTGATATTTGAAATAACACAGTGTGTCGATATTTGATGTCTCCAAGATAAGAGGAGACTAATTGATGTTGTGTTACCGACTGCTCCATTTTTGGGCCTTTTCTCCTTTCTAACTGGAGATTATTTCAGTTCTCGTACCTTCGGTTACTCTCATGGACAAGTCCCAGCTCCCCATACCTTCCAGAGTGCCTCTCCTAGCCTTGGTATCCGGGGAAGGTCTCGGTAATACGCCCGGGATCACTAAACACAAAACCCAGTCTGTTAATCGCTTTCAGCTACTGGACTTAGCGTGTGTCCCACAGCATCTCTCTCACCTTCGATGTGTGAATAGAGCATCACGCCTGCAAACCTGCTTTCAATTTCAATTTGAATCCACTCAGCAAGTGTATTTATAAAAGTAAGTACAAGTAAACAGATCACATCAAATAATTGGCCAAGGTTTAGAGTCAACAAGATGAACAAGTGAACACATCACGGCCCAATACCCCAGCTCTATATTCACAGGAGACAGTCTGTTATCTAACTCCTCGAGTGGACAGAATAGAGAAAGATCCCAACTCTAAGAATATCTAGAATCTGTTGTAAATATCTTTCAAATCCTGACTGGTCCAATCTGTCGGTTTCCTTTCAATTGAAGTGAATGGAAGATGAGAGGGGTGTTGGCATATGGACCTCGGTTAATTCAGCTTCTGAAAGGTGTTCATGTTTAGTTCATTCGATATCGGGGAGAATGTGGTTGGTATCATTAGAGAGAGAGAGAGAGATTTCACTGAGCAACAGCTGGTGTTTGCAACCAACTGGCCTTGGATATTTTCATCATAGAATGTTTCGATCAGAAATATGATGTTGGGATAAGGAAAGTCTGGAGACTAGTGGTTTGTGCTGCCACAGGAAGGCCACAGTGTTTTTACCTGCTTCTAATGTTGTTGATGTGTGTTGAAGAAAATGCAGACTTGTGTCTCTGGACTGTGCAGTAGCCAGAGACGACCATATTAGGCAATGCCAGCTCCAGTTTGATAAGAGGTTGATGGCAGAGCAAGAGATCCAGCAGTTTTAAGAATTTATCTCCCGTTATCTGCAGACATCGAATGTCGCAGCGTGCTGACAAAATTGGACTTAAGACTTTAACCTATTGGGTTCAATTATTGGGATCGATTGTTATAGAATTGAATTGTTATAGAATGGAAAAGTAGTGAAG
The DNA here is from genome assembly GCA_030390025.1 of Squalus acanthias. Classification (NCBI taxonomy): domain Eukaryota; kingdom Metazoa; phylum Chordata; class Chondrichthyes; order Squaliformes; family Squalidae; genus Squalus; species Squalus acanthias. Next base: position 833,200 of record JASTWF010000165.1, on the reverse strand, counting down.
TTCTGCTAAACTTGTATCGAACCTTGGTCAGACCACACTTGGAGCACTGCGTACAATTCTGGTCACCATATTATAAAAAGGATATAGAGGCACTGGAGAGGGTGCAGAGAAGATTTACAAGGATGATACCAGAAATGAGAGGGTATACCTGTCAGGAAAGGATGGACAGGCTGGGTCTCTTTTCTCTTGAAAAAAGAAGGCTGAGGGGTGACCTAATAGAGGTCTTTAAAATGATGAAAGGTTTTGACAGAGTGGATACAGAGAGAATGTTTCCACTTGTGGGGAAGAGCATAACTAGAGGCCATCAATATAAGATAGTCACCAAGAACTCAAATAGGAAATTCAGGAGAAACTTCTTTACCCAGAGAGTGGGGAGAATGTGGAACTCGCTACCACAGGGAGTGGTTGATGCGAATAGCATAGATACATTTAAGGGGAGGCTAGACAAGCATATGAGGGAGAAGGGAATAGAGGGTTATGCTGATAGAGTTAGATGGGGAAAGACGGGAGGAGGCTCGAGTGGAGCATAAACACCGGCATGGACTGGTTGGGCCGAATGGCCTGTTTCTGTGCCGTATATCTGTGTAATCCTGTGTAGTCACAGCGAACAGACAGTTTAACAGACTGCCCATGGTCCACTCTAACCCCCACCTTCTCTCTCTCTCACTATTCATGGACACTGCTGCAGTAATTGCTCCTCTGACCTTTCCTCTCTTGTCCCTCCTACACCCCTAATACACGGCCCGACACAATCTCCCTCCCCCTACATCCTCACTGTGCTGGAATCCACACCAGTCTCCCCATCTGCTCCTTGTTCTCTCCCTGGATCTGAAAACTACTGAACTCAGTCTTCCCTCCTGAAGTCTACAGGCTCTAAAACTGAAGCTTGGTGTCCCTCAGTCCCTACTCATCCCCTTCTCTCCACCTCTTTCCCCCGGGGTGTGTCCACACTCTGGGCCTTGGGCCTTGCCCGGGGATTCTCAGTATGAACAGGTGGGGTGTGTTTTGAGACAGGGTGTCCCCGCTCTCCTCCTCTTTTCCCCCGGGGTGTGTCCACACTCTGGGCCTTGGGCCTTGCCCGGGGATTCTCAGTATGAACAGGTGGGGTGTGTTTTGAGACAGGGTGTCCCCGCTCTCCACCTCTTTCCCCGGGGTGTGTCCACACTCTGGGCCTTGGGCCTTGCCCGGGGATTCTCAGTATGAACAGGTGGGGTGTGTTTTGAGACAGGGTGTCCCCGCTCTCCTCCTCTTTTCCCCGGGGTGTGTCCACACTCTGGGCCTTGGGCCTTGCCCGGGGATTCTCAGTATGAACAGGTGGGGTGTGTTTTGAGACAGGGTGTCTCCGCTCTCCTCTTTTCCCCGGGGTGTGTCCACACTCTGGGCCTTGGGCCTTGGCCCCGGGGATTCTCAGTATGAACAGGTGGGGTGTGTTTTGAGACAGGGTGTCCCGCTCTCCACCTTTAATGGGACAAGGAGACGACCAGCTGGGCTGAATGGCCCTGCTTTATGACATCACTGCAGTGCCTAGCAACCAACCTCCCTGAGCCCTGCTCATTATGGGCTGGCAGTGTTTGATGGGACAGTGTAGAGGGAGCTTTACTCTGTATCTAACCCGTGCTGTACCTGCCCTGGGAGTGTTTGATGGGACAGTGTAGAGGGAGCTTTACTCTGTATCTAACCCGTGCTGTACCTGCCCTGGGAGTGTTTGATGGGACAGTGTAGAGGGAGCTTTACTCTGTATCTAACCCGTGCTGTACCTGCCCTGGGAGTGTTTGATGGGACAGTGTAGAGGGAGCTTTACTCTGTATCTAACCCGTGCTGTACCTGCCCTGGGAGTGTTTGATGGGACAGTGTAGAGGGAGCTTTACTCTGTATCTAACCCGTGCTGTACCTGCCCTGGGAGTGTTTGATGGGACAGTGTAGAGGGAGCTTTACTCTGTATCTAACCCGTGCTGTACCTGCCCTGGGAGTGTTTGATGGGACAGTGTAGAGGGAGCTTTACTCTGTATCTAACCCGTGCTGTACCTGCCCTGGGAGTGTTTGATGGGACAGTGTAGAGGGAGCTTTACTCTGTATCTAACCCGTGCTGTACCTGCCCTGGGAGTGTTTGATGGGACAGTGTAGAGGGAGCTTTACTCTGTATCTAACCTGTGCTGTACCTGCCCTGGGAGTGTTTGATGGGACAGTGTAGAGGGAGCTTTACTCTGTATCTCACCCGTGCTGTACCTGCCCTGGGAGTGTTTGATGGGACAGTGTAGAGGGAGCTTTACTCTGTATCTAACCCGTGCTGTACCTGCCCAGGGAGTGTTTGATGGGACAGTGTAGAGGGAGCTTTACTCTGTATCTAACCCGTGCTGTACCTGCCCTAGGAGTGTTTGATAGGACAGTGTACAGGGAGCTTTACTCTGTATCTAACCCCGTACTGTACCTCCCCTGGGAGTGTTTGATGGGACAGTGCAGAGGGAGGTTTACGCTGTATCTAACCCGTGCGGAACCTGCCCTGGGAGTGTCTGATGGGATAGTCTAAAGGGAGCTTTACTCTGTATCTAACCTGTGCTGCACCTGCCTGGGATTGTTTGATGGGACACTGCAGAGGGAGCTTTACGCTGTATCTAACCTGTGCTGTACCTGCCCTGGGAGTGGTTAATGGGACAGTGTAGAGGGAGCTTTACTCTGTATGGAACCCGTGCTGTACCTGCCCTGGGAGTGTTTGATGGGACAGCGTTGAGAGAGCCTTACTCTGTATCTAACCCGTGCTGTACCTGCCCTGGGAGTGTTTGATGGGATAGTGTAAAGGGAGCTTTACTCTGTATGTAACCTCTGCTGTACCTGCCCTGGGAGTGTTTGATGGGACAGTGTAGAGGGAGCTTTACTCTGTATCTAACCCCGTACTGTACCTGCCCTGGAAGTGTTTGATGGGACAGTGCAGATGGAGCTTTACTCTGTATCTCACCTGTGCTGTACCTGCCCTGGGAGTATTTGATGGGACAGTGCAGAGGGAGCTTTACTCTGTATTTAACCCGTGCTGTACCTGCCAGTGGAGGTGCTTGATGGGACAGTATAGTGGGAGCTTTGCTGTGTAACAAACCAGTGCTGTACCTGCCCTGGGAGTGTTAGATGGGATAATGGAGAGGGAGCTTTACTCTGTATCTCACCTGTGCTGTGCCTGCCCTGGGAGTGTTTGATGGGACAGTGTAGAGGGAGCTTTACTCTGTATCTAACCCGTGCTGCACCTGCCCTGAGAGTGTTTGATGGGATAGTGTGCAGGGAGCTTTACGCTGTATCTAACCTGTGCTGTACCTGCCGTGGGAGTGTTTGATGGGACAGTGTAGAGGGAGCCTTACTCTGTATCTAACCCGTGCTGTACCTGCCCTAGGAGTGTTTGATGGGACAGTGTTGAGGGAGCTTTACTCTTTATTTAACCCGTGCTGTTCCTGCCCTGGGAGTGTTTGATGGGACAGTGTCGAGGGAGCTTTACTGTGTATCTATCCCGTGCTGTACATTCCCAGGGAGTGTTTGGTGGGACAGTGTAGAGGGAGCTTTACTGTGTATCTATCCCGTGCTGTACATTCCCAGGGAGTGTTTGGTGGGACAATGTAGAGCGAGTTTTACTCTGTATCTAACCCGTGATGTACCTGCCCTGGGAGTGTTTGATGGGACAGTGTAGAGGGAGCTTTACTCTGTATCTAACCCGTGCTGTACCTGCCCTGGGAGTGTTTGATGGGACAGTGTAGAGGGAGCTTTACTCTGTATCTAACCCGTGCTGTACCTGCCCTGGGAGTGTTTGATGGGACAGTGTAGAGGGAGCTTTACTCTGTATCTAACCCGTGCTGTACCTGCCCTGGGAGTGTTTGATGGGACAGTGTAGAGGGAGCTTTACTCTGTATCTAACCCGTGCTGTACCTGCCCTGGGAGTGTTTGATGGGACAGTGTAGAGGGAGCTTTACTCTGTATCTAACCCGTGCTGTACCTGCCCTGGGAGTGTTTGATGGGACAGTGTAGAGGAGCTTTACTCTGTATCTAACCGTGCTGTACCTGCCCTGGGAGTGTTTGATGGGACAGTGTAGAGGGAGCTTTACTCTGTATCTAACCCGTGCTGTACCTGCCCTGGGAGTGTTTGATGGGACAGTGTAGAGGGAGCTTTACTCTGTATCTAACCCGTGCTGTACCTGCCCTGGGAGTGTTTGATGGGACAGTGTAGAGGGAGCTTTACTCTGTATCTAACCCGTGCTGTACCTGCCCTGGGAGTGTTTGATGGGACAGTGTAGAGGGAGCTTTACTCTGTATCTAACCCGTGCTGTACCTGCCCTGGGAGTGTTTGATGGGACAGTGTAGAGGGAGCTTTACTCTGTATCTAACCGTGCTGTACCTGCCTGGGAGTGTTTGATGGGACAGTGTAGAGGGAGCTTTACTCTGTATCTAACCAGTGCTGTACCTGCCCTGGGAGTGTTTGATGGGACAGTGTAGAGGGAGCTTTACTCTGTATCTAACCCGTGCTGTACCTGCCCTGGGAGTGTTTGATGGGACAGTGTAGAGGGAGCTTTACTCTGTATCTAACCCGTGCTGTACCTGCCCTGGGAGTGTTTGATGGGACAGTGTAGAGGGGCTTTACTCTGTATCTAATCCTGTGCTGTACCTGCCCTGGGAGTGTTTGATGGGACAGTGTAGAGGGAGCTTTACTCTGTCTCGAACCCGTGCTGTACCTGCCTGGGGAATGTTAGATGGGATAATGTAGAGAGAGTTTTACTCTGTATCTAACCTGTGCTGTGCCTGCCCTGGGATTGTTTGATGCGACAGTATAGAGGGAGCTTTACTCTGTATCTAACCCGTGCTGTACCTGCCCTGGGAGTGTTTGATGGGACACTGTAGAGGGAGCTTTACTGTGTATTTAACCCGTGCTGTACCTGCACTGGGAGAGTTTGATGGGACAGTGTAGAGGGGGCTTTACTCTGTATCTAATCTGTGCTGTACCTGCCCTGGGAGTGTTTGATGGGACAGTGTAAAGGGACCTTTACTCTGTATCTGACCCGTGCTGTAGCTGCCCTGGAAGTGCTTGATGGGACAGTGTAGAGGGAGCTTTGCTCTGTATTTAACCCGTGCTGTACCTGCCCTGTGAGTGTTTGATGGGACTGTGTAAAGGGAGCTTTACTCTGTATTTAACCCGTGCTGTACCTGCCCTGGAAGTGTTTGATGGGACAGTGTAGAGGGAGCTTTCCTCTGTATCTAACCCGTGCTGTACCTGCCCTGGGAGTGTTTGATGGGACAGTGTAGAGGGAGCTTTCCTCTGTATCTAACCCGTGCTGTACCTGCCCTGGGAGTGTTTGATGGGACAGTGTAGAGGGAGCTTTACTCTGTATCTAACCCGTGCTGGACCTGCCCTGGAGTGTTTGATGGGACAGTGTAAGGGAGCTTTACTCTGTATCTAACCCGTGCTGTACCTGCCCTTGGAGTGTTTGATGGGACAGTTAGAGGGAGCTTTGCTCAGTATCTAACCCGTGCTGTACCTACCCTGGGAGTGTTTGATGGGACAATGCAGAGGGAGCTTTACTCTGTATCGAACCCGTGCTGTACATTGCCTAGGAATGTTAGATGGTAAATATAGAGGGAGCTTTACTCTGTATCTAACCCGTGCTGTACCTGCCCTGGGAGAGTTTGATGGGACAGTGTAGAGGGAGCTTTACTCTGTATCTAACCCGTGCTGTACCTGCCCTGGGAGTGTTTGATGGGACAGTGTCGAGGGAGCTTTACTCTGTATCTGACCAGTGCTGTACCTGCCCTGGGAGTGTTTGATGGGACAGTGTAGAGGGAGCTTTACTCTGTATCTAACCCGTGCTGTTCCTGCCCTGGGAGTGTTTGATGGGACAGTGTAGAGCGAGCTTTACTCTGTATCTAACCCGTGCTGTACCTGCCCTGGGAGTGTTTGATGGGACAGTGTAGAGGGAGCTTTACTCTGTATCTAACCCGTGCTGTACCTGCCCTGGGAGTGTTTGATGGGACAGTGTAAAGGGAGCTTTACTCTGTATCTTACCCGTGCTGTACCTGCCCTGGGAGTGTTTGATGGGACAGTATAGAGGAGTTTACTCTGTATCTAACCCGTGCTGTACCTGCCCTGGGAGTGTTTGATGAGACAGTGCAGAGGGAGCTTTACTCTGTATCTAACCCGTGCTGTACCTGCCCTGGGAGTGTTTGATGGGACAGTGTAGAGGGAGCTTTACTCTGTATCTTACCCGTGCTGTACCTGCCCTGGGAGTGTTTGATGGGACACTGCAGAGGGAGCTTTACTCTGTATGTAACCCGTGCTGTACCTGCCCTGGGAGTGTTTGATGGGACAGTGTAGAGGCAGCTTTACTCTGTATCTAACCCGTGCTGTACCTGCCCTGGGAGTGTTTGATGGGACAGTGTAGAGGGAGCTTTACTCTGTATGTAACCCTGTGCTGTACCTGCCCTGGGAGTGTTTGATGGGACAGTGCAGAGGGAGCTTTACTCTGTATCTAACCCGTGCTGTACCTGCCCTGGGAGTGTTTGATGGGACAGTGTAGAGGGAGCTTTACTCTGTATCTAACCCGTGCTGTACCTGCCCTGGGAGTGTTTGATAGGACAGTGTAGAGGGAGCTTTACTCTGTATCTAACCCGTGCTGTACCTGCCCTGGGAGTGTTTGATGGGACAGTGTAGAGGGAGCTTTACTCTGTATGCTAACCCGTGCTGTACCTGCCCTGGGAGTGTTTGATGGGACAGTGTAGAGGGAGCTTTACTCTCTATCTAACCCATGCTGTACCTGGCCTGGGAGTGTGTGATGGGACAGTGTAGAGGGAGCTTTACTCTGTATCTAACCCGTGCTGTACCTGTCCTGGGAGTGTTTGATGGGACAGTGTAGAGGGAGCTTTACTCTGTATCTGACCTGTTTGCTGTATCTGCCCTGGGAGTGTTTGATGGGACAGTGTAGAGTTTGCTTTGCTGTGTATTTAACCCGTGCTATACCTGCCCTGGAAGTGTTTGATGGGTTAGAGGAGAGGGAGCTTTACTCTGTATCTAAGCCGTGCTGTACCTATCCTGGGAGTGTTTGATGGGACAGTGTAGAGGGAGCTTTACTCTGTCTCGAACCCGTGCTGTACCTGCCTGGGAATGTTAGATGGGATAATGTAGAGAGAGTTTTACTCTGTATCTAACCTGTGCTGTGCCTGCCCTGGGAGTGTTTGATGCGACAGTATAGAGGGAGCTTTACTCTGTATCTAACCCGTGCTGTACCTGCCCTGGGAGTGTTTGATGGGACACTGTAGAGGGAGCTTTACTCTGTATCTAACCCGTGCTGTACCTGCCCTGGGAGTGTTTGATGGGAAAGTGTAGAGGGAGCTTTACTCTGTATCTAACCCGTGCTGTACCTGCCCTGGGAGTGTTTGATAGGACAGTGTAGAGGGAGCTTTACTCTGTATCTAACCCGTGCTGTACCTGCCCTGGGAGTGTTTGATGGGACAGTATAGAGCGAGCTTTACTCTGTATCTAACCCGTGCTGTACCTGCCCTGGGAGTGTTTGATGGGACAGTGTAGAGGGAGCTTTACTCTGTATCTAACCCGTGCTGTACCTGCCCTGGGAGTGTTTGATGGGATAGTGTAAAGAGAGCTTTACTCTGTCTGTAACCTGTGCTGTACCTGCCCTGGGAGTGTTTGATGGGACAGTGCAGAGGGAGCTTTACTGTGTATTTAACCCCTGCTGTACCTGGCCGAGGAATGTTAGATGGGATAATGTAGAGAGAAATAACAACAGTGTAGAGGGAGCTTTACTCTGTTTGCAACCTGTGCTGTACCTGCACTGAGTGTGTTTGATGGGACAGTGTAGAGGGAGCTTTACTCTCTATCTAACCCGTGCTGTACCTGCCCTGGGAGTGCTTGATGGGACAGTGTCGAGGGAGCTTTGCTGTGTATTTAACCCGTGCTGCACCTGCCCTGGGAGTGTTTGATGGGACAGTATAGAGGGAGCTTTACTCTGTATCTAACCTGTGCTGTACGTGCCCTGGGAGTGTTTGATGGGACAGTGTCCAGTGAGCTTTATTCTGTATCTAACCCGTGCTGTACCTGCCCTGGGAGTGTTTGATGGGACAGTGTAGAGGGAGCTTTACTCTGTATCTAACCCGTGGTGTACCTGCCCTGGGAGTCTTTAAAATAAATATAAACTAAAAGGGTAATGAAATGTTAATGCTTATGACTCGAGGTCTAGAATATAGAGGGGAGGAAGTTTTGCTCCAGCTGTACAAAGCCCTGGTTAGACCACATCTGGGGCACTGTGGACCGTTCTGGGCCCCGCACCTTAGAAAGAATAGATTGGCCTTGGAAGGAGTGCAGTGCAGATTCACCAGCATGTTACCAGGGCTCCAAGGGTTAAACTATTGAGAGTTTACAGAAATGAAGCTTGTCTTCCATGGATTATAGAAAGTTGAGGCTGATTTGATTGAGGTTTTGAGGATTTTGGACCAATTGCGAGGGTAGATAGAGAGAAACTCTTTCCACTGGTGGGGAGTCTGGGACGAGGGGACAGAACCTTAAAATCCGAGCCAGGCCCTTCAGGAGAGAAGCTGGAAACTCTTCTCCACACAAAGGATGGTGGAAGTGTGGAGCTCTCTCACAATAAGCAGGCGATGCTCGCTCACTGAATAACTTTGGGCCGGTTGTGGTTTCTCCCCATTGTCCCGGTGCTTGTTCCCTTGGATTGGATCTTCATTTGTTCCCTTTGGTCTGGTTTCAGTTTCACTGCTGGACCCACCACTCAAAGCACTTTGTCTGATCTTCCCCCGGGAATGAGCAGACTCCTCCCTCACCCCCCACACTGCACCATCTCTCCCCGGGGTGTGTCCACACTCTGGGCCTTGGGCCTTGCCCGGGGATTCTCAGTATGAACAGGTGGGGTGTGTTTTGAGACAGGGTGTCTCCGCTCTCCTCCTCTTTTCCCCCGGGGTGTGTCCACACTCTGGGCCTTGGGCCTTGCCCGGGGATTCTCAGTATGAACAGGTGGGGTGTGTTTTGAGACAGGGTGTCCCCGCTCTCCTCCTCTTTTCCCCCGGGGTGTGTCCACACTCTGGGCCTTGGGCCTTGCCTGGGGATTCTCAGTATGAACAGGTGGGGTGTGTTTTGAGACAGGGTGTCCCCGCTCTCCTCCTCTTTTCCCCCGGGGTGTGTCCACACTCTGGGCCTTGGGCCTTGCCTGGGGATTCTCAGTATGAACAGGTGGGGTGTGTTTTGAGACAGGGTGTCCCCGCTCTCCTCCTCTTTTCCCCCGGGGTGTGTCCACACTCTGGGCCTTGGGCCTTGCCCGGGGATTCTCAGTATGAACAGGTGGGGTGTGTTTTGAGACAGGGTGTCCCCGCTCTCCTCCTCTTTTCCCCGGGGTGTGTCCACACTCTGGGCCTTGGGCCTTGCCTGGGGATTCTCAGTATGAACAGGTGGGGTGTGTTTTGAGACAGGGTGTCCCCGCTCTCCTCCTCTTTTCCCCGGGGTGTGTCCACACTCTGGGCCTTGGGCCTTGCCCGTGGATTCTCAGTATGAACAGGTGGGGTGTGTTTTGAGACAGGGTGTCTCCGCTCTCCTCCTCTTTTCCCCGGGGTGTGTCCACACTCTGGGCCTTGGGCCTTGCCTGGGGATTCTCAGTATGAACAGGTGGGGTGTGTTTTGAGACAGGGTGTCTCCGCTCTCCTCCTCTTTTCCCCGGGTGTATCCACACTCTGGGCCTTGGGCCTTGCCTGGGGATTCTCAGTATGAACAGGTCGGGTGTGTTTTGAGACAGGGTGTCTCCGCTCTCCTCCTCTTTTCCCCGGGGTGTGTCCACACTCTGGGCCTTGGGCCTTGCCTGGGGATTCTCAGTATGAACAGGTGGGGTGTGTTTTGAGACAGGGTGTCCCCGCTCTCCACCTCTTTTCCCCGTGGTGTGTCCCACACTCTGGTCCTTGGGCCTTGACCGGGGATTCTCAGTATGAACAGGTGGGGTGTGTTTTGAGACAGGGTGTCCCCGCTCTCCTCCTCTTTTCCCCCGGGGTGTGTCCACACTCTGGGCCTTGGGCCTTGCCCGGGGATTCTCAGTATGAACAGGTGGGATGTGTTTTGAGACAGGGTGTCTCCGCTCTCCTCCTCTTTTCCCCCGGGGTGTGTCCACACTCTGGGCCTTGGGCCTTGCCCGGGGATTCTCAGTATGAACAGGTGGGGTGTGTTTTGAGACAGGGTGTCCCCGCTCTCCTCCTCTTTTCCCCGGGGTGTGTCCACACTCTGGGCCTTGGGCCTTGCCTGGGGATTCTCAGTATGAACAGGTGGGGTGTGTTTTGAGACAGGGTGTCCCCGCTCTCCACCTCTTTTCCCCGTGGTGTGTCCACACTCTGGGCCTTGGGCCTTGCCCGGGGATTCTCAGTATGAACAGGTGGGGTGTGTTTTGAGACAGGGTGTCCCCGCTCTCCTCCTCTTTCCCCCTTGGTTGTGTTCCACACTCTGGGCCTTGGGCCTTGCCCTGGGATTCTCAGTATGAACAGGTGGGATGTGTTTTGAGACAGGGTGTCCCCGCTCTCCACCTTTAAAGGGACAAGGAGACGACCAGCTGGGCTGAATGGCCCTGCTTTATGACATCACTGCAGTGCCTAGCAACCAACCTCCCTGAGCCCTGCTCATTATGGGCTGGGTTTAGATCGGTGCTGTTCCAGGAAGGGAAACAGGAGCAGGATTCGCCCCGTGTGGAGCCCAGGATTAATGGGGAGAGGTACAGGATCAATTTATACCTTGTTGAGTGAGAAATGTCATTGTCCCGGACACTCCCTGTCCCTCGGTATCTGTGTCGGGGAGCGGCTGATGGGTTTACTCTGTATCTAACCCGTGCTGTACCCGACTGGAGAGTGTTTGATGCTGACACTCGGGGCTGTAGAATTCGCAATATATCGCGATTTTATTAATAAGGAGAAAAACACATAGTTTCGTTCAAACAGCTTTTATTTCAGCAGAATGCTGTCAGGTTTTCAAAGTGGACACAAGCAGCTTGTAAAATGGCCGCCGCGCCTCGTGGCAGAACATTCTAGACTTTTCGACAGGCAGACAAGATGGCGTTCCAATAAACATTTGTGCAAGATCGATTAAGACTCAGCACATTTAAGATAATACACGAGACATCATGGGTTTACAGTATACACATAAATACTGAAATCGGTCTCCCAGGTGCGAATAAGGGCTATTGTACCAAGTAATCAAGAACCCATCCAAAGGCATTAATATGTAAAATCCCAACGACTCTACGATGAGAGAGCCGTTAGCGGGTAGTTACAGAAAACACTTGGAAGCCCCAAAACCCCTCCAGGGAGAACACCGACCGATTAAACAATGGGAGAAATATTAACAGGTACTCAGACAATTACGAGTAGCCCCGAAACCCATTAAAACGGAGATCACCCTATACAAGACATTTGAGCGCCAAACCCTAACAAAAGAAAAGACATTAAGGTTGGGCGGGGAAACGGAAGATTTTGCACTATAATTACAAGCTCCAAACCGTCCATCTTTCTCTTGCCGCTTGACTCTTGACTCTTGACTCGTATCCTCGTGGCTGCTCTTGACTCGCCGTCTTGTTCCTGCTTGCCTCGTGTCTCTTTTCAAAAGACTGTTGAACTTTATGATCCGCTCGGATCTACTTCGTGTCGTGTCGCGAAGACCTGTGTAGAACTGGGCTCTGAAGCCTTGAAGCGGGCGCACCATCCCGATAAGTCGGTAAACGGTGTTGGAACCGAAGGCCTGAGATGAGATGAGATGAGATGAGATGAGAAGAGAAGAAGACAATACTTATCGCCACGGTCAGTAAGCTCCGACCGCGCCTGTAGGTCGAATAGACATTTTTCCTTGCCCAGGAAGACTTCCTTTTGAGTTCTACAGAACTGGCACAGGAAGACTATTTTCGAATTTTATCAGTGCGAGGGCACAGGAAGACTCTTCTTTGAGCAGTGTCGGAACTCCGAGGACAACACAGATCTTCATGACAGCAGACGTTCCAGCCTGCTAGCCGGAGCAGAAACGAGTAAACAAGTGGGGCCAGGAGACCCCCTGATCGACACGTGGGTGCTGCGGTGAAAAACATCCGATCAGAGTTTCGGAATTCTCCGAGTTATCACGAGTGGTGAGCATGAGTCTCGAATCCTACGAATCTAGCTTAGGACAGATATTGATAGGGGAGGGTTTTAAGTATTAAGGATAATTGTAATGTGTGCCCCCATTTACGATGTGTCGTTCGTTCCTCGTTTCCCTGAAATTAATTACATAACTGCGTGTAAGATTGTACTGTCATTAATCTGTGCTTATGACATGTATTTCGTAATCTTAAATAATATGCAATAAAGATTTTCCATTTCGTACCATTCAACCGAGTCTACCTGAGTTTCATCTCCATTACTGCTCTCGCATCTAAGTCCAGTGTCTAGAACCGTAAGGGCGAGTGGGTCGAACCACTCACAGGTGTCTAGTGCTCCCAGACTGGCTGGAGACCAGAACAGGCAACAAGGCCTAAACTCGCACTAGCATCCAGGCTGCACAGAGCCACACGAATCTCACAGGTTGAGAGACAAAAACCCTTACAGAAAATGGCGACCGCGGCAGGACACTGGCAGCGAGAGGGTAGTGTGTTAGATTTTGGTGTGAATGTACGAAATGTCATGCAGGAAAAGATAGCAGATTATGTATTCGGAAAGGTAAATTTAACTAAGAAATGGATAAGTGACCTGTTAGCGGATAAGTGTCCACTAGAGGCAGCCGAGAGGTGGACAGATAGTAAGGAACATAAAAAGACAGTCGAGAAAGCGGTCTGGTTAATGTGTTATAAGAGGCAGGTCCAGATTTCAAACCAGATCATTACAGCGCAAACTGCTCGGATCAGGCATTTAGAGGAGGAAATGGATGAGAAAGTCTCTGGAGGGGAGTTGCTCATTAGGAATTTAAGTGCGCTGCACCGAGAACGCCAGGAAATCACCAGTCACCACAAAGCAAAAATAGATTACCTCGAGTGCCAGGTCACTGAGGCAAAGTTAAGTGAGGGCAGACTAAAGGAACGATGTGCCCGCCAAGCTGCCCAGATAAGAGCCCAGGAAGAGAGCTTAACGGGGGTTAGGGCGGCATATAAGATGTCCCTTGAGGATAAGTATCAGGGGGCCGATCATAGCGTCTGCCAAAAGGAGATAGAACACCTTAAAAGGGCCGTGAACAAAGCGCACGGCATGGTGTGCCTTATCAGTCCGTCAGCACACCAGCCGCTAGTAGATGAGGAGTTTCAGAATTTCCCACCAAGTAAAGCAAAGGAAGTATTAGCCACTGCGCCCTCCGCGCCACCCAGCTATTCAGAAACCTGGGTAAGGGAGGAAGTAGTAGAAGAAACGAAAGAGCCCACTGAGGGAGAAGTGGAAAAGGGACCGTTGTGTCCAGTTACGGGTATAAAAAGGGGCCCAAACAGAAACGGTGGGCAGGAACCAGGGGATCTCCTCAACCAGCTTGTGTTGCCTCACAGCTCACACCAGCTGAGAGTTATGATAAATCACGTACGGAAGCTGACCGAGTCAGACGACCCTTCCGCGCATTTTAGAGAAGTTGAGCAAACCGCAGCCATTAACGGCTGCGACGATGGGGAAACAGCAAAAATGCTGTTATTTTCGTTAGGCAGTTCAATCCTTCAGTGTCTCTCGGACGAGAGCAAGAGGGGAACCAAGACATATGAGGCACTAAAAAATGAGGTACTAGAAGTGTTGGGGACGGACGATGAAGGTCCGTTTGTTAGAGTGGGACAGACAGTGCAGATGGAGGGAGAACCCCCGAAGGTTTTTGCCGACAGGCTGTGGCCAGTATATCAGCGCAGCTGTCCAGGTGCACCAGAGCGCGACGCTGTGGACGGCGTCGGTTTAACTCATTGGCTCAGGTGTATAGTAGCCAACAGTTTGCCAGCCGTCAGAGAGCAGGCAAAGGCGTGGTTTGATTCCACTGACCCCAACATTACGGAAGAGTCGGTCTTAAATCGACTTACGGGAGGATACCGCAATATAAGGGGTATGGGAACACGTCCCCTTAAGGGAAAAGTACATGAGGTACGACCCGCAGCCCCGGCTCAAAAGGAGTGGCATCAGGAGGGTAACCATGCCCCGCAGGCAAGTAATGCTTGTTACGGGTGTGGGAGGACAGGGCACTGGCACAAGAACTGCAGGAACCCTTGGAAGGATTCCAGGGATAAAATCCCGCAGCCCGAGCCCAGATGCCTGTCTCAAAAGAGAATTGGATAAATATTTGAAGGGAAAACATTCACTGGGACCTGAGGAAGGGGCGATCGATAGCTCCGAAAGCTTGTGATTTCAAATAAAACTGTTGGACTATAACCTGGTGTTGTGCGACCTCTCAATATGGGGAAAGAGCAGGGGAGTGGGACTAATTGGATCGCTCTCCCAAAGAGCTGGCACAAGCATGATGGGCCGAATGGCCACCTTTTGTGCTGTTTCATTCTCTGATTCTCTGATAACTAAAGCCTCTCATCCGTGGTATAACCTCAGTGAATTTATTCTGCAGCCTCTCTGTGGCCCCGACATCCTTCCTAGTGGAAGATGCCCAAAACTTGTTCTAACTGCAGCCGAACCGATGGTTTTGTTTTCTACGCCCCATTTATAAAAAACCTCGGGTAACATTTTTAAACCACTTTATAAACTTGTCCTCCAACTTTTAAAGATTTGTGTATCTGATCTCCCGGCAGATTTTAAAGATATTAACATAACATGGCTAAAATACATTGACATTGAATGTCTGATATAATGTGTATTATGGGAGAGAGAAGTTTAGTCTGAGTTAGAAACTCAAACAGGCCTTTCACTGCAGACAGGTCACCATGGCAACACTGATAAGACATTCCATTCACTGAATCCACTGGGTGGAAACTCTAATCAGATCAGGGGAAAGAACAGGTTCTGTCTGTTCCAATATAAGCTTAAACCAGAGTGAGTAATAGATTAGATTATAATGTGTGATGTTTATACGTGTAATTGTGAAACTATAAGAGATGACATCATTAACACTCCAGCCAGGGGAAACAAGCTCTCAGCATCTACCCTGTCAATCCCCTTCAGAATCTTGTATGTTTCAATGAGATCACCTCTCATTCTTCTGAACTCCAGAGAGTATCGGCCCATTCTGCACAATCTCTCATTCTATGAGAGGGTCTAATGAGAGGGAGGAACTGAATGAATCAGTATTTGTAGGGAAATGGTGTTAGGGAAGTTGATGGGATTGAATGCCGATAAATCCCCAAGGCCTCATAATCTACATCCTAGGGTACTTAAGGAAATGGCCCTAGAAATAGTAGATGCATTGCTTGTCATCTTCCAAAATTCTATAGACTCTGGAACAGTTCCCATGGATTGGAGGGTAGCTAATGTAACCCCACTATTTAAAAAAGGTGGTAGAGAAAAAACAGGGAATTATAGACCGGTAAGCCTCACATCGGAAGTGGGGAAAATGCTGGAGTCCATTATAAAAGATGTAATATCAGAGCACTTGGAAAACAGTGACAGGATCGGACAAAGTCGACATGGATTTACAAAAGGTAAATCATGCTTGACTAATCTACTGGAATTTTTTGAGGATGTAACTGGTAGAATAGATAAGGGAGAACCAGGGGATGTGGTGTATTTGGACTTTCAGAAGGCTTTCGATAAGGTCCCGCATAAGAGATTAGCGTGCAAAGTTAAAGCACATGGGATTGGGGGTAAGGTATTGACTTGGATAGAGAACTGGTTGGCAGACAGGAAGCAAAGAGTTGGAATAAACGGGTCTTTTTCAGAGTGGCAGGCAATGACTAGTGAGGTACCACAGGGATCGGTGCTAGGACCCCAGCTATTCACAATATATATTAATGATCTAGACAAGGGAACTAGATGTAATATGTCCAAGTTTGCAGACGACACAAAGCTGGGTGGGCGTGTGTGCTGTGAGGAGGATGCCGAGAAACTCCAGGATGATTTGGACAGGTTGGGTGATTGGGCAGATGCATGGCAGATGCAGTATAATGTGGATAAATGCGAGGTTATCCTCTTTGGTGGCAAAAACAGGAAGACAGATTATTAACTGAACAGCAATAGATTGGGGAAAGGGGAAGTGCAACGAGACCTGGGTGTCCTTGTGCACCAGTCGCTGAAGGTAAGCATGCAGGTGCAGCAGGCGGTTAAGAAGGCAAATGATATGTTGGCCTTCATAGCGAGATGATTCGAGTACAGGAACAAGGATGTCTTGCTGCAGTTGTACAGGGCCTTGGTGAGACCACACCTTGAGTACTGTGTGCAGTTTTGGTCACCTTATCTGAGGAAGGATGTTCTTGCCATGGAGGGAGTGCAGCGAAGATTCACCAGACTGATACCTGGGATGGCAGGAATGACGTATGAAGAGAGATTGGGTCGATTAGGCTTAAATTCGCTAGAGTTTAGAAGAATGAGAGGGGATTTCATTGAAACTTATAAAATTCTAACAGGACTAGACAGACTAGATGCAGGAAGGCTGTTCCCGATGGCGGGGGAGTCCAGAACCAGAGGTCACAGTCTAAGGATAAGGGCTAAGCCATTTAGGACAGAGATGAGGAGGAATTTCTTCACCCAGAGAGTGGTGAACCTGTGGAATTCTCTACCACAGAAGGTAGTCGAGGCCAATTCATTAAATATATTCAAGAAGGAGTTAGATATATTTCCAAAGGCTAAAGGGATATGGGGAGAAAGCAGGGACAGGGGACTGAATTTGGATGATCAGCCATGATCTCATTAAATGGCGGAGCAGGCTCGAGGGGTCGAATGGCCTACTCCTGCTCCTATCTTCTCTGATACTCTGATAACTAAAGCCTCTCATCCGTGGTATAACCTCAGTGAATTGATTCTGCAGCCTCTCTGTGGCCCCGACATCCTTCCTAGTGGAAGATGCCCAAAACTTGTTCTAACTGCAGCCGAACCGATGGTTTTGTTTTCTACGCCCCATTTATAAAAAACCTCGGGTAACATTTTTAAACCACTTTATAAACTTGTCCTCCAACTTTTAAAGATTTGTGTATCTGATCTCCCTGTAGATTTTAAAGATATTAACATAACATGGCTAAAATACATTGACATTAAATGTCTGATACAATGTGTATTGTGGGAGAGAGAAGTTTAGTCTGAGTTAGAAACTCAAACAGGCCTTTCACTGCAGACAGGTCACCATGGCAACACTGATAAGACATTCCATTCACTGAATCGACATGTTGGAGTCTGTAATCAGATCAGGGGAAAAACAGGTTCTGTCTGTTACTAACCACAATGTAAGCTTAAACCAGATGAGTAATAGAATAGATTAGATTATAATGTGTGATGTTTATACGTGTAATTGTGAAACTATAAGAAATAACATCATTAACAGCAGGGGGCAGTTTAGTGATAGAGAAATAAAAACAGAAAATGCTAGAGATACTCAGCAGGTCAGGCAGCATCTGTGAAGAGAGAAACAGAGTTAACGTTTCAGGTCGATGACCTTTCGTCAGAACATAGTGATCGAGAACGTTACTGAAGAAAAGTAACTGCTGGGAACCACTGCACAGGGCGTTAGTGAGACCACACCTGGAGTACTGCGGACAGTTTCACTCTCCTTATTGAAGGAGGGATACACTTGCATTGGAGGCAGTTCAGAGAAGCTTCATGAGGTTGATTCTTCAGTTGAAGGGGTGGTCTTATGAGGAAAGGTTGAGCAGGTTGGGCCGATACTCATTGGAGTTTAGAAGAATGAGGTGATCTTATTGAAACATAAGATTCTGAGGGGGCTTGAAGGGTCGATGCAGGGAGGATGTTTCCCCTCATGGGGGAATCTAGAACGAGGGGGCATAGTTTCAGAATAAGGGGTCACCCATTTAAAACGGAGATGAGGAGGAATTTCTTCTCTGAGGGTCGTGAATCTGTGGAATTCTCTACCCCAGAGAGCTGTGGAGGCTGGGTCATTGAATATATTCAAGGTGGAGATGGACAGATTTTTGAAAAACAGGGGAATCAAGGATTATGGGGAGCGGGCAGGAAAGTGGAGTTGAGGCCAAGATCAGATCAGCCATGATCTCATTGAATGGTGGAGCAGACTCAAGGGGCCGAATGGCCGACTCCAGCTCCTGTTTCTTAGGCACCAGGGAAAGTGTCCTTGTAAATCACAGATCAGGGAATTTCCAGCTGTTTTTTCCTCGATTCCTGCCAAAACCCAGCAGAGAAGAACATAAGAACATTGGAAATAAGAGCAGGAGTAGGTCACACGGCCCCTCGAGCCTGCTCCGCCATTCAATAAGATCATGGCTGATCATCGACCTCAACTCCACTTTCCCACCCGGTCTCCATATCCCTTGATTCCCCTAGAGTCCAAAAATCTATCTATCTCAGCCTGGAATATACTCAAAGACTGAACATTCACAGTCCTCTGGGGCAGAGAATTCCAAAGATTCACAACCCTCTGAGTGAAGAAATTCCTCCTCATCTCAGTCTTAAATGGCCGACCCCTTATCCTGAGACTATGCCCCCTAGTTCTAGACACTCCAGCCAGGGGAAACAACCTCTCAGCATCTACCCTGTCAATCCCCTTCAGAATCTTGTATGTTTCAATGAGATCATCTCTTATTCTTCTAAACTCCAGAGAGTATAGGCCCATTCTACACAATCTCTCATCATAGGACAACCCTCTCATCCCAGGAATCAATATCGTGAACCTTCGTTGCACCGCCTCCAAGGCATGTATATCCTTCCTTAGATAAGGAGACCAAGACTGTGCACAGTACTCCAGGTGTGGTCTCACCAAGGCCCTGTACAATTGTAGCAAGACTTCCTTACTCTTATGCTCCAACCCCTTGCAATAAAGGCCAACATGCCATTTGCCTTCCTTATTGCTTGCTGTACCTGCATGCTAGCTTTCTGTGTTTCTTGCACAAGGACACCCAAATCTCTCTCAACACCAACATTTGAAAGTTTCTCACCATTTAAAAAATATTCTGTTTTTCTATTCTTCCTACCAAAGTGAATAACCTCACATTTCCCTACATTATACTCCATCTGCCCCCTTACTGCCCACTCATTTAGTCTATCTATATCCCTTTGCAGACTCTTTGTGTTCTCCTCACAGCTTACTGTCCCAACTAGCTTTGTATCGTCAGCAAACTTTGATACATTACACTCGGTCCCTTCATCAAAGTCATTGATATAGATTGTAAATAGCTGAGGCCCCAACACTGATCCTTGCGGCACCCCACTAGTTACAGCCTGCCAACCTGAAAAAGATCCGTTTATCCCTACTCCCTGTTTTCTGCCCGTTAACCAATCCTCTATCCATGCTGCTATATTACCCCCAACCCCATGAGCCCTAATCTTGTGTAATAACCTTTTATGTGGCACCTTATCGAATGCCTTTTAGAAATCCAAATATACTACATCCACTGGTACCCCTCTATCTACCCTGCTAGTTACATCCTCAAAAAACTTGAATAAATTTGTTAAACACGATTTCCCTTTCATAAAACCATGTGACTCTGCCTAATAATATTATTATTTTCTCAGTGTTCTGTTACCACTTCCTTAACAATGGATTCCAGCATTTTCCCGACAACTGATGTCAGGCTAACTGGTCTGTAGTTCACTGTTTTCTCTCTCCCTCCTTTCTTGAATAGCGGTGTTACATTTGCTACCTTCCAATCCGCTGGGACTGTTCTAGAATCTGGGGAATTTTGGAAGATCAAAACCAATGCATCCGCTATCTCTGCAGCCACCTCTTTTAGAACCCTCAGATGTAGGCCGTCAGGTCCAGGGGATTTGTCGGCTTTTAGTCCCATTAGTTTCTCAAGTACTTTTTCTCTACTGATATTAATGACGTTAAGTTCCTCCCCCTCATTAGCCCCTTGGTTCCCCACTATTTTTGGTCTGCTTTTTGTGTCTTCTACTGTGAAGACAGATACAAAATATTTGTTTAACGTTTCTGCCATTTCCTTATTCCCCATAATAATTCCTCCTGTCTCAGCCTCTGGTCGATTGAATCCCTTTCCACATACAGAGCAGTGAACGGATTCTCCCCATTACGAACATGCTGGTGTGTCAGTAGGTGAGATGGGGCAGGCTCGAGGGGCCATATGGCCGACTCCTGCTCCTGATCCTGATCATAGAATCAGAGACATTCACGGCATGGAAGGAGGCCATTTCGGCCCATCGTGTCCGCGCCGGCCGACAAAGAGCCATCCGGCCTAGTCCCACTTCCCAGCTCTTGGTCCGTAGCCCTGTAGGTTACGGCTCTTCAAGTGTACATCCAAGCACTTTTTAAATGTGATGAGGGTTTCTGCCTCTACCACCCTTTCAGGCAGTGAGTTCCAGACCCCCACCACCCTGTGGGTGAAGAAATTTCCCCTCAAATCTCCTCTAAATCTTCGACCAATTACTTTAAATCTGTGCCCCCTGGTTATTGATCCCTCTGCTAAGGGAAATAGGTCCTTCCTGTCTACTCTATCTGGGCCCCTCATAATTTTATACACCTCAATAAGGTCTCCCCTCAGCCTCCTCTGTTCCAAAGGAAACAACCCCAGCCTATCCAATCTTTCCTCATAGCTAAAATTCCCAAGCCCAGGCAACATCCTCGTAAATCTCCTCTGCACCCTCTCCAGTGCAATCACATCCTTCCTGTAATGTGGTGACCAGCACTGCACGCAGTACTTTAGCTGTGGCTGAACTAGTGTTTTATACAATTCAAGCAGAACCTCCCTGCTCTGAAAGGGTGGTGGAGGCAGAGACCCTCATCACAGTTATAAAGTACTTGGATATACACTTGAAGGCTGCGGAGCAAGTGCTGGAAAGTGGGATTAGGCCGGATCGCTCTTTGTCGGCCAGCACGGTCACGATGGGCCGATCGGCCTCTTTCTGTGCTGTAAATTTCTCTGATTGGATGATTCTTTACACAGCGAGTTGTGAGGCTGTGGAATTCACTTCCAGGGTCAGAGGTTGGGGATCAAAGTTCTGTGGCGACAAGTGGTCCTTGTGTTTATATCCCAGACAGGCCTGGGCCCAGTCACTTGCTCCAAATGTTGCTGCAATGGTTCAAGCTCCGAGGTGCCGGGGATCGGGAGCAGCAGGAGCTGGAAATCAAATCCAAATGTAAGGAAATACCGATATAGATTATCTTCATCTATTTCTAGTTTAATAACTCTTGCTGACTGCGGCCCTCACCAAGTGCCAGGATATCGGGTCAGGCCCACCTTGGATAATGTGTCTGACTCCCTTGTATTGTACCAGCAGTTAACAGGCTCCTGTGAACTCCTCCCTCTGATATTTTAATGCAGACTTTAACCAATTTATTTTAAACGGGTTTATTTTAAATGAGCTAACACCTGCCTTAAAATGGTAGACTCAGGACTGTCACACACGCATATTAAATCTTCGTGGAATAAATACCAGTCATTTTTAGACTGGAAACTTAACCCTGCCGTTTCACTTTCAGTCAGGAACAGATCGCAGTTTGACACCAATCTCTGATTTGACAGCACGTTTCCAGCATTCACCGTTGTTCTTCCTGACTCTAAACACAGTTGTAAAGGAGCCTTCTGTTCCGTGCCCAGGAGCTCTGACCCATGGAAGAGAGCGGCTGGGACACATTCCTTACAGGCCTCAAGATTAACCTGCACGGGGACTTTGCTGTCAGTGAGGAGAGACGAGAAAGACCAAAGTGCCGTTTGCCCCTCTCAGTGTGGCCCTGAAGGACTGTGTCCAGGCTGTAGTTCTGTTCCCGCCGTACGATCCTCCCCCAGATTGTCCTTTCTGATCTCCAGCCAGGTGATGCTAAACACTCAGGTGGGAACGTCAAAAATCTACAACAATGTGTTTAAAGCAAAGCTGATTTATTTGATCTATATCCAGAATATTAAACTCCAGCCCAGTTACAGGGGTTATTAACATCAACAGAAACAAACCCCAACTGTCAGTGTGAACACGATTCAGTCCTGGATGTGATTAACAGCAGCAATAACAGCAGAATCCAACCCCTGCAGTCATTTGTGAACTCGCTGGTGTTTCAGCAGGTGGGATGACTGAGCGAATCCCTTCCCACACACGGAGCAGGTGAACGGCCTCTCCCCAGTGTGAACTCGCTGGTGTTTCAGCAGGTGGGATGACTGAGTGAATTCCTTCCCACACACGGAGCAGGTGAACGGCCTCTCCCCAGTGTGAACTCTCTGGTGTAGCAGCAGGTTGGATGAATCAGTGAATCCTTTCCCACACTCGGAGCAGGTGAACGGTCTCTCCCCGGTGTGAACTCGCTGGTGTTTCAGCAGGTTGGATGAATCAGTGAATCCCTTCCCACACACAGAGCAGGTGAACGGCCTCTCCCCAGTGTGAACTCGCTGGTGTGTCAGCAGGTGGGATGAACGAGTAAATCCCTCCCCACATTCTGAGCAGGTGAACGGCCTCTCCCCAGTGTGAACTCGCTGGTGCATTAGCAGGTGGGATGACTGACTGAATCCCTTCCCACACTCGGAGCAGGTGATCGGCCTCTCCCCAGTGTGAACTCGCTGGTGTCTCAGCAGATGGCATGAACGAGTGAATCCCTTCCCACACTCAGAGCAGGTGAACGGCCTCTCCCCGGTGTGTGTGCGCTGGTGTACAGTGAGGTCAGATGATCGCCTGAACCCAGTCCCGCAGTGAGAGCACCTGAACGGTCTCTCGTCGGTGTGAACACGTTGATGGCGCGTCAGTTCCCCGGAACTTTTATAGCACTTCCCGCAGTCCGGGCATTTAAAAGGTTTGTCATCAGTGTGAACTCGCTGGTGTTGCAGCAAGTTGGATGAATCAGTGAATCCCTTCCCACACTCAGTGCAGGTGAACGGCCTCTCTCCGGTGTGAACTCGCTGGTGTGTCACCAGGCTGGATGAACGCCTGAATCTCTTCCCACACTCAGAGCATGTGAATGTCCTCTCCCCGGTGTGACTGTGCTTATGTCTCGACAGGCCAGAGGATCGGCTGAAGCCTCGTCCACACACAGAACACGTGTACGGTTTCTCCCCGCTCTGAACGGTGCTTTCTGCTTCCATGTTCAAAGGTCCTGATGAATTGAGTGACTCTGTCAGATCTTGAAGTGATGTTTGGTTTGAGCTTTCCGTCTGCAAATCATCCCCTTCGAACAGCCTGTAAAATGTATTTAAAACAGGAAAAAGGGAGGGTGAGAGAGAACCCACAAAAACACAAAGGCAGGTTGTGAAATTGAGCTGAATGAATCTGGGAATTTGTGGGGCTGGCACTAGAAAAAAGTGACCATGAAAGCTGCCGGATTGTCGTAAAAACCCAACTGGTTCACTAATGTCCTTCAGGGAAGGGTAGCCGCCACCCGGTCTGGGCCTACACAAGACTCTGGCCTCTATGGGAGGAGAGAGAGCGAGGTGGGAGGGGGAGGGGTGAAGGAGAGCGACTTTATACATCTGCAACTCGACGAGAACTTTGACAGCACCTCCCAAACACGCAACCTCCACCACCTAGAAGGACAAGGGCAGCAGGTGCATGGGAACACCATCACCTCCAAGTTCCCCTCCAAGTCACACACTATCCTGACTTGGGCATATATCGCCGTTCCTACATCGTCACTGGGTGAAAATCCTGGAACTCCTCACCTAACAGCATTCTGAGAGTACCTTCACCACACAGACCGCAGAGGTTCAAGAAGAAGGCCCAGCATCACCTTCTGAACGGGCAACTGGGGACTGGCAATATATGCTGGCCTTGCGACTGACACCCACATTGAATGAATTAAAAAAATCTGTATATATAAAATGGATTGAAAGCCTCTACAGAAATACTTGCTCCAAAACGATAATCTTTTACACTGTACGGACAGGGTCTGTTTAGCAACTTAATCTCCTCTAGGATCCACCTCCCTTCACAGTCCCACATTGGAAATTGTTGGGTCCCACTGGGCTCAGAAGTACTGGGGGTTAAACCCAGCAGCTTCTCCCCCCTCTCCACTCCAGCTCAAACTGATGCAACAAGAGAGCCCTACACAGGAGTCCAGGGAGCGAGTTCCACATCCACCGCCCACCCTGATGCTAACCGGCTCTGAATTGCTCCCTCTGCTGTATAAATGCAAGTTGTTGTGTTTCTTGTCTGGGGGAGGTGCTGCACCCTGGGGTTAATGGTGCCGGGGCCCTGGCCGCACGTCCGCCAGCTCTGACTAGAGGCCTGAGACCCGCACTCGGTGTTGCTGAGGGATTCCAACACTGGGACTGTACATGGGGATTCGAACCCTGGGACTGTACATGGGGATTCCAACCCTGGGAGTGTAAAAGGAGATTCCAACCCTGGGACTGTACATGGGGATTCTAACCCTGGGACTGTACATGGGGATTCTAACCCTGGGACTGTACATGGGGATTCTAACCCTGGGATTGTACATGGGGATTCTAACCCTGGGACTGTACATGGGGATTCTAACCCTGGGACTGTACATGGGGATTCTAACCCTGGGACTGTACATGGGGATTCTAACCCTGGGACTGTACATGGGGATTCTAACCCTGGGACTGTACATGGGGCTTCCAACCCTGGGACTGTACATGGGGATTCTAACCCTGGGACTGTACATGGGGATTCTAACCCTGGGACTGTACATGGGGATTCTAACCCTGGGACTGTACATGGGGATTCCAATCCTGGGACTGTACAGGGGGATTCTAACCCTGGGGCTGTACATGGGGATTCTAACCCTGGGACTGTACATGGGGCTTCCAACCCTGGGACTGTACAAGGGGATTCTAACCCTGGGACTGTACATGGGGCTTCCAACCCTGGGACTGTACATGGGGATTCTAACCCTGGGGCTGTACATGGGGATTCCAGCCCTGGGACTGTACATGGGGATTCCAACCCTGGGACTGTACCTGGGGATTCTAACCCTGGGACTGTACATGGGGATTCCAACCCTGGGACTGTACATGGGGATTCTAACCCTGGGACTGTACATGGGGATTCTAACCCTGGGACTGTACATGGGGATTCTAACCCTGGGACTGTACATGGGGATTCTAACCCTGGGACTGTACAAGTGGGGCCCAGCTCTGGGGCTCTTCTGTTACAATTGTGTGGGATCATACTCATATGCTCTGCTTTTACCAGCGCCTTCAGGAGAGATGGTGAAGAATCCGAAGTGTGGAGAGTTTGAATCAAATACCAGATGGTTTGCATCCAGGTTGCTAAGTATTGGGGAACGAGATAGCGGAAGGGCTTGCCATAATTTTCCAAATTTCCCGAGATGTGGGGGAGGTGCCTGAGGATTGGAATGTGGCAAATGTGACACCATTGTTCAAGAAATGGTGTAAGGAAAATCCAAGTAACTACAGGCCAGTCTGTTTAACATCAGTGGTAGGTAAAATATATAGAAATAATAATCAAGGAAAAAAATGAACGGGCATTTGGAGAGGTTTAAGCTAATTAAGGAAAGCCAACATGGGTATGTAAAAGGCAGATCGTGTTTGACTAATTGAATTGAATTTTTTGATGAAGTAACAGAGAGGATTGATGAAAGGAATGCAATGGATGTTGTTTACATGGATTTTTGGGAGGCGTTTGACAAAGTACCACATAGAAGGCTGGTTAACAAAATTGAGGCTTATGGAATAGGTGGGTCAGTGACAGCTTGGATAAGGAATTGGCTTAAGGACAGAAAACAGCGAGTTGTGGTAAATGGCTGTTTTTCAGACTGGAGGATGGTGGACAGTGGTGTTCCCCAAGGGTCAGTGCTGGGGCCACTGCTTTTTTTGATATATATAAATGACCAGGCTATTGGAATATAGAGTAGAATTTCTAAATTGGCCGATGACACCAAACTTGTGGGTGTGGCAAACAGTGATGATGATATCAATCGACTGCAACAGGACATAGAAAGGCTAGCAGAATGGGCAGACAAGTGGCAGATGGAATTTAATACAGAGAAGTGTGAGGTGATGCATTTTGGCAGAAGGAACAGGGAGAGGCAATGTACACTTAATGGTACAGTTTTAAAGAGTGTGCAGGGACAGAGGGACCTGGGAGTTAATGTGCATAGGTCCCTGAAGGTGGCAGGACATATTGAGAGAGTGGTTAACAAAGCATATGGGATCTTGGGCTTCATAAATAGAGGTATTGAGTACAAAAGTAGAGAAGTTATGCTGAACCTTTATAAAGCGCTGGTTAGGCCACAACTGGAGTATTGCATCCAGTTCTGCTCACCACACTTTAGAAAGGATGTGAAGACCCTTGAGAGGGTGCAGAGGAGATTTACCAGAATGGTTCCAGGGATGGGGGATCTTAGTTACAAGGACAGGTTGGAGAAGCTGGATTTGTTTTCATTACAGCAAAGGAGGTTGAGGGGTGATTTGATAAAGGTGTACGAGATTATGCCGGGTTTGGATAGGCTAGACGGGGAAAGGCTGTTCCCACTAGTTGATGGTACAAGGACTAGGGATAATGATTTAGGTTTTGGGCGAGAGATAAAGGGGGATGTGAGGAAATACTTTTTATGCAGCGAGTGGTGATGACCTGGAAGTCGCTGCCGACGATAGTGGTGGAAGCGGAGACACTCAATGTTTTCAAGGGGAGACTGGATAGGCACTTGAGGGAAATAAACTTGCAGAGCTACGGGGATAGAGCAGGGGAATGGGATTGACTGGATTGCTGTACAGAGAGACGGCACGGACTTGATGGGCCGAATCGCCTCCTCTGTGCCGTCATGACTGTATAAAGGTGCTGACTCTGGCTGGGTTCAGTTCCACACTCACTGGTTCCCCTCCCTCTCCTCCCCTGAAGGTGCTGACTCTGGCTGGGTCCAGTTCTACACTCACTGGTTCCCCTCCCTCTCCTCCCCTACCCTCCCCTGAAGGTGCTGACTCTGGCTGGGTTCAGTTCTACACTCACTGGTTCCCCTCCCTCTCCTCCCCTGAAGGTGCGGACTATGGCTGGGTCCAGTTCAACACTCACTGGTTCCCCTCCCTCTCCTCCCCTGAAGGTGCTGACTCTGGCTGGGTTCAGTTTTGCACTTATTGGTTCCCCTCCCTCTCCTCCCCTGAAGGTGCTGACTCTGGCTGGGTTCAGTTCTACACTCACTGGTTCCCCTCCCTCTCCTCCCCTGAAGGTGCTGACTCTTGCTGGGTTCAGTTCACTCACTGGTTCCCCTCCCTCTCCTCCCCTGAAGGTGCTGACTCTGGCTGGGTTCAGTTCTACACTCACTGGTTCCCCTCCCTCTCCTCCCCTCAAGGTTGTGACTCTGGCTGGGTTCAGTTCTACACTCACTGGTTTCCCTCCCTCTCCTCCCCTGAAGGTGCTGACTCTGACTGGGTCCAGTTCTACAATCACTGGTTCCCCTCCCTCTCCTCCCCTGAAGGTGCTGACTCTGGCTGGGTTCAGTTCTACACTCACTGGTTCCCCTCCCTCTCCTCCCCTGAAGGTGCTGACTCTGGCTGGGTTCAGTTCTGCACTCACTGGTTCCCCTCCCTCTCATCCCCTGAAGGTGCTGACTCTGGCTGGGTTCAGTTCTACACTCACTGGTTCCCCTCCCTCTCCTCCCCTGAAGGTGCTGACTCTGGCTGGGTTCAGTTCACTCACTGGTTCCCCTCCCTCTCCTCTCCTGAAGGTGCTGACTCTGGCTGGGTTCAGTTCCAAACTCACTGGTTCCCCTCCCTCTCCTCCCCTGAAGGTGCTGATTCTGGCTGGGTTCAGTTCCACACTCACTGGTTTCACTCCCTCTCCTGCCCTGAAGGTGCTGACTCTGGCTGGGTTCAGTTCTACACTCACTGGTTCCCCTCCCTCTCCTCCCCTGAAGGTGCTGACTCTGGCTGGGTTCAGTTCACTCGCTGGTTCCCCTCCCTCTCCTCTCCTGAAGGTGCTGACTCTGGCTGGGTTCAGTTCCAAACTCACTGGTTCCCCTGCCTCTCCTCCCCTGAAGGTGCTGATTCTGGCTGGGTTCAGTTCCACACTCACTGGTTTCACTCCCTCTCCTGCCCTGAAGGTGCTGACTCTGGCTGGGTTCAGTTCTACACTCACTGGTTCCCCTCCCTCTCCTCCCCTGAAGTTGCTGACTCTGGCTGGGTTCAGTTCACTCACTGGTTCCCCTCCCTCTCCTCCCCTGAAGGTGCTGACTCTGGCTGGGTTCAGTTCTACACTCACTGGTTCCCCTCCCTCTCCTCCCCTGAAGTTGCTGACTCTGGCTGGGTTCAGTTCACTCACTGGTTCCCCTCCCTCTCCTCCCCTGAAGGTTGTGACTCTGGCTGGGTTCAGTTCTACACTCACTGGTTCCCCTCCCTCTCCTCCCCTGAAGGTGCTGACTCTGGCTGGGTTCAGTTCTGCACTCACTGGTTCCCCTCCCTCTCATCCCCTGAAGGTGCTGACTCTGGCTGGGTTCAGTTCTACACTCACTGGTTCCCCTCCCTCTCCTCCCCTGAAGGTGCTGACTCTGGCTGGGTTCAGTTCACTCGCTGGTTCCCCTCCCTCTCCTCTCCTGAAGGTGCTGACTCTGGCTGGGTTCAGTTCCAAGCTCACTGGTTCCCCTCCCTCTCCTCCCCTGAAGGTGCTGATTCTGGCTGGGTTCAGTTCCACACTCACTGGTTTCACTCCCTCTCCTGCCCTGAAGGTGCTGACTCTGGCTGGGTTCAGTTCTACACTCACTGGTTCCCCTCCCTCTCCTCCCCTGAAGGTGCTGACTCTGGCTGGGTTCAGTTCACTCGCTGGTTCCCCTCCCTCTCCTCTCCTGAAGGTGCTGACTCTGGCTGGGTTCAGTTCCAAACTCACTGGTTCCCCTCCCTCTCCTCCCCTGAAGGTGCTGATTCTGGCTGGGTTCAGTTCCACACTCACTGGTTTCACTCCCTCTCCTGCCCTGAAGGTGCTGACTCTGGCTGGGTTCAGTTCTACACTCACTGGTTCCCCTCCCTCTCCTCCCCTGAAGGTGCTGACTCTGGCTGGGTTCAGTTCACTCACTGGTTCCCCTCCCTCTCCTCCCCTGAAGGTGCTGACTCTGGCTGGGTTCAGTTCCAAACTCACTGGTTCCCCTCCCTCTCCTCCCCTGAAGGTGCTGACTTTGGCTGGGTTCAGTTCTACACTCACTGGTTCCCCTCTCTCTCCTCCCCTGAAGGTGCTGACTCTGGCTGGGTTCAGTTCTACACTCACTGGTTCCCCTCCCTCTCCTCCTCTGAAGGTGCTGACTCTGGCTATGTTCAGTTCCACACTCACTGGTTCCCCTCCCTCTCCTCCCCTGAAGGTGCTGACTCTGGCTGGGTTCAGTTCTACACTCACTGGTTCCCCTCCCTCTCCTCCCCTGAAGGTGCTGACTCTGGCTATGTTCAATTCCACACTCACTGGTTCCCCTCCCTCTCCTGCCCTGTAGGTGCTGACTCTGGCTGGGTTCAGTTCTACACTCACTGGTTCCCCTCCCTCTCCTCCCCTGAAGGTGCTGACTCTGGCTGGGTTCAGTTCACTCACTGGTTCCCCTCCCTCTCCTCCCCTGAAGGTGCTGACTCTGGCTGGGTTCAGTTCCAAACTCACTGGTTCCCCTCCCTCTCCTCCCCTGAAGGTGCTGACTCTGGCTGGGTTCAGTTCTACACTCACTGGTTCCCCTCCCTCTCCTCTCCTGAAGGTGCTGACTCTGGCTGGGTTCAGTTCCAAACTCACTGGTTCCCCTCCCTCTCCTCCCCTGAAGGTGCTGACTTTGGCTGGGTTCAGTTCCACACTCACTGGTTCCCCTCTCTCTCCTCCCCTGAAGGTGCTGACTCTGGCTGGGTTCAGTTTTGCACTTATTGGTTCCCCTCCCTCTCCTCCCCTGAAGGTGCTGACTCTGGCTGGGTTCAGTTCTACACTCACTGGTTCCCCTCCCTCTCCTCCCCTGAAGGTGCTGACTCTGGCTGGGTTCAGTTCACTCACTGGTTCCCCTCCCTCTCCTCCCCTGAAGGTGCTGACTCTGGCTGGGTTCAGTTCCAAACTCACTGGTTCCCCTCCCTCTCCTCCCCTGAAGGTGCTGACTTTGGCTGGGTTCAGTTCTACACTCACTGGTTCCCCTCTCTCTCCTCCCCTGAAGGTGCTGACTCTGGCTGGGTTCAGTTCTACACTCACTGGTTCCCCTCCCTCTCCTCCTCTGAAGGTGCTGACTCTGGCTATGTTCAGTTCCACACTCACTGGTTCCCCTCCCTCTCCTCCCCTGAAGGTGCTGACTCTGGCTGGGTTCAGTTCTACACTCACTGGTTCCCCTCCCTCTCCTCCCCTGAAGGTGCTGACTCTGGCTATGTTCAATTCCACACTCACTGGTTCCCCTCCCTCTCCTGCCCTGTAGGTGCTGACTCTGGCTGGGTTCAGTTCTACACTCACTGGTTCCCCTCCCTCTCCTCCCCTGAAGGTGCTGACTCTGGCTGGGTTCAGTTCACTCACTGGTTCCCCTCCCTCTCCTCCCCTGAAGGTGCTGACTCTGGCTGGGTTCAGTTCCAAACTCACTGGTTCCCCTCCCTCTCCTCCCCTGAAGGTGCTGACTCTGGCTGGGTTCAGTTCTACACTCACTGGTTCCCCTCCCTCTCCTCTCCTGAAGGTGCTGACTCTGGCTGGGTTCAGTTCCAAACTCACTGGTTCCCCTCCCTCTCCTCCCCTGAAGGTGCTGACTTTGGCTGGGTTCAGTTCCACACTCACTGGTTCCCCTCTCTCTCCTCCCCTGAAGGTGCTGACTCTGGCTGGGTTCAGTTTTGCACTTATTGGTTCCCCTCCCTCTCCTCCCCTGAAGGTGCTGACTCTGGCTGGGTTCAGTTCTACACTCACTGGTTCCCCTCCCTCTCCTCCCCTGAAGCTGCTGACTCTGGCTGGGTTCAGTTCTACACTCACTGGTTCCCCTCCCTCTCCTCCCCTGAAGCTGCTGACTCTGGCTGGGTTCAGTTCTACACTCACTGGTTCCCCTCCCTCTCCTCCCCTGAAGGTGCTGACTCTGGCTGGGTTCAGTTCACTCACTGGTTCCCCTCCCTCTCCTCCCCTGAAGGTGCTGACTCTGGCTGGGTTCAGTTCCAAACTCACTGGTTCCCCTCCCTCTCCTCCCCTGAAGGTGCTGACTCTGGCTGGGTTCAGTTCTACACTCACTGGTTCCCCTCCCTCTCCTCTCCTGAAGGTGCTGACTCTGGCTGGGTTCAGTTCCAAACTCACTGGTTCCCCTCCCTCTCCTCCCCTGAAGGTGCTGACTTTGGCTGGGTTCAGTTCCACACTCACTGGTTCCCCTCTCTCTCCTCCCCTGAAGGTGCTGACTCTGGCTGGGTTCAGTTTTGCACTTATTGGTTCCCCTCCCTCTCCTCCCCTGAAGGTGCTGACTCTGGCTGGGTTCAGTTCTACACTCACTGGTTCCCCTCCCTCTCCTCCCCTGAAGGTGCTGACTCTGGCTGGGTTCAGTTCACTCACTGGTTCCCCTCCCTCTCCTCCCCTGAAGGTGCTGACTCTGGCTGGGTTCAGTTCTACACTCACTGGTTCCCCTCCCTCTCCTCCCCTCAAGGTTGTGACTCTGGCTGGGTTCAGTTCTCCACTCACTGGTTTCCCTCCCTCTCCTCCCCTGAAGGTGCTGACTCTGGCTGGGTTCAGTTCTACACTCACTGGTTCCCCTCCCTCTCCTCCCCTGAAGGTGCTGACTCTGGCTGGGTTCAGTTCACTCGCTGGTTCCCCTCCCTCTCCTCTCCTGAAGGTGCTGACTCTGGCTGGGTTCAGTTCCAAACTCACTGGTTCCCCTCCCTCTCCTCCCCTGAAGGTGCTGATTCTGGCTGGGTTCAGTTCCACACTCACTGGTTTCACTCCCTCTCCTGCCCTGAAGGTGCTGACTCTGGCTGGGTTCAGTTCTACACTCACTGGTTCCCCTCCCTCTCCTCCCCTGAAGGTGCTGACTCTGGCTGGGTTCAGTTCACTCACTGGTTCCCCTCTCTCTCCTCCCCTGAAGGAGCTGACTCTGGCTGGGTTCAGTTCTACACTCACTGGTTCCCCTCCCTCTCCTCCTCTGAAGGTGCTGACTCTGGCTATGTTCAGTTCCACACTCACTGGTTCCCCTCCCTCTCCTCCCCTGAAGGTGCTGACTCTGGCTGGGTTCAGTTCTACACTCACTGGTTCCCCTCCCTCTCCTCCCCTGAAGGTGCTGACTCTGGCTATGTTCAGTTCCACACTCACTGGTTTCCCTCCCTCTCCTGCCCTGTAGGTGCTGACTCTGGCTGGGTTCAGTTCTACACTCACTGGTTCCCCTCCCTCTCCTCCCCTGAAGGTGCTGACTCTGGCTGGGTTCAGTTCACTCACTGGTTCCCCTCCCTCTCCTCCCCTGAAGGTGCTGACTCTGGCTGGGTTCAGTTCCAAACTCACTGGTTCCCCTCCCTCTCCTCCCCTGAAGGTGCTGACTCTGGCTGGGTTCAGTTCTACACTCACTGGTTCCCCTCCCTCTCCTCTCCTGAAGGTGCTGACTCTGGCTGGGTTCAGTTCCAAACTCACTGGTTCCCCTCCCTCTCCTCCCCTGAAGGTGCTGACTTTGGCTGGGTTCAGTTCCACACTCACTGGTTCCCCTCTCTCTCCTCCCCTGAAGGTGCTGACTCTGGCTGGGTTCAGTTTTGCACTTATTGGTTCCCCTCCCTCTCCTCCCCTGAAGGTGCTGACTCTGGCTGGGTTCAGTTCTACACTCACTGGTTCCCCTCCCTCTCCTCCCCTGAAGGTGCTGACTCTGGCTGGGTTCAGTTCACTCACTGGTTCCCCTCCCTCTCCTCCCCTGAAGGTGCTGACTCTGGCTGGGTTCAGTTCTACACTCACTGGTTCCCCTCCCTCTCCTCCCCTCAAGGTTGTGACTCTGGCTGGGTTCAGTTCTACACTCACTGGTTTCCCTCCCTCTCCTCCCCTGAAGGTGCTGACTCTGACTGGGTCCAGTTCTACAATCACTGGTTCCCCTCCCTCTCCTCCCCTGAAGGTGCTGACTCTGGCTGGGTTCAGTTCACTCACTGGTTCCCCTCCCTCTCCTCCCCTGAAGGTGCTGACTCTGGCTGGGTTCAGTTCTACACTCACTGGTTCCCCTCCCTCTCCTCCCCTGAAGGTGCTGACTCTGGCTGGGTTCAGTTCTGCACTCACTGGTTCCCCTCCCTCTCATCCCCTGAAGGTGCTGACTCTGGCTGGTTTCAGTTCTACACTCACTGGTTCCCCTCCCTCTCCTCCCCTGAAGGTGCTGACTCTGGCTGGGTTCAGTTCACTCGCTGGTTCCCCTCCCTCTCCTCTCCTGAAGGTGCTGACTCTGGCTGGGTTCAGTTCCAAACTCACTGGTTCCCCTCCCTCTCCTCCCCTGAAGGTGCTGATTCTGGCTGGGTTCAGTTCCACACTCACTGGTTTCACTCCCTCTCCTGCCCTGAAGGTGCTGACTCTGGCTGGGTTCAGTTCTACACTCACTGGTTCCCCTCCCTCTCCTCCCCTGAAGGTGCTGACTCTGGCTGGGTTCAGTTCACTCACTGGTTCCCCTCCCTCTCCTCCCTCTCCTCCCCTGAAGGTGCTGACTCTGGCTGGGTTCAGTTCCAAACTCACTGGTTCCCCTCCCTCTCCTCCCCTGAAGGTGCTGACTTTGGCTGGGTTCAGTTCTACACTCACTGGTTCCCCTCCCTCTCCTCCCCTGAAGGTGCTGACTCTGGCTGGGTTCAGTTCACTCACTGGTTCCCCTCCCTCTCCTCCCCTGAAGGTGCTGACTCTGGCTGGGTTCAGTTCCAAACTCACTGGTTCCCCTCCCTCTCCTCCCCTGAAGGTGCTGACTCTGGCTGGGTTCAGTTCTACACTCACTGGTTCCCCTCCCTCTCCTCTCCTGAAGGTGCTGACTCTGGCTGGGTTCAGTTCCAAACTCACTGGTTCCCCTCCCTCTCCTCCCCTGAAGGTGCTGACTTTGGCTGGGTTCAGTTCTACACTCACTGGTTCCCCTCTCTCTCCTCCCCTGAAGGTGCTGACTCTGGCTGGGTCCAGTTCTACACTCACTGGTTCCCCTCCCTCTCCTCCTCTGAAGGTGCTGACTCTGGCTAGGTTCAGTTCCACACTCACTGGTTCCCCTCCCTCTCCTCCCCTGAAGGTGCTGACTCTGGCTGGGTTCAGTTCCAAACTCACTGGTTCCCCTCCCTCTCCTCCCCTGAAGGTGCTGACTCTGGCTGGGTTCAGTTCTACACTCACTGGTTCCCCTCCCTCTCCTCTCCTGAAGGTGCTGACTCTGGCTGGGTTCAGTTCCAAACTCACTGGTTCCCCTCCCTCTCCTCCCCTGAAGGTGCTGACTTTGGCTGGGTTCAGTTCCACACTCACTGGTTCCCCTCTCTCTCCTCCCCTGAAGGTGCTGACTCTGGCTGGGTTCAGTTTTGCACTTATTGGTTCCCCTCCCTCTCCTCCCCTGAAGGTGCTGACTCTGGCTGGGTTCAGTTCTACACTCACTGGTTCCCCTCCCTCTCCTCCCCTGAAGGTGCTGACTCTGGCTGGGTTCAGTTCACTCACTGGTTCCCCTCCCTCTCCTCCCCTGAAGGTGCTGACTCTGGCTGGGTTCAGTTCTACACTCACTGGTTCCCCTCCCTCTCCTCCCCTGAAGTTGCTGACTCTGGCTGGGTTCAATTCACTCACTGGTTCCCCTCCCTCTCCTCCCCTGAAGGTGCTGACTCTGGCTGGGTTCAGTTCTACACTCACTGGTTCCCCTCCCTCTCCTCCCCTGAAGGTGCTGACTCTGGCTGGGTTCAGTTCTGCACTCACTGGTTCCCCTCCCTCTCATCCCCTGAAGGTGCTGACTCTGGCTGGGTTCAGTTCTACACTCACTGGTTCCCCTCCCTCTCCTCCCCTGAAGGTGCTGACTCTGGCTGGGTTCAGTTCACTCGCTGGTTCCCCTCCCTCTCCTCTCCTGAAGGTGCTGACTCTGGCTGGGTTCAGTTCCAAACTCACTGGTTCCCCTCCCTCTCCTCCCCTGAAGGTGCTGATTCTGGCTGGGTTCAGTTCCACACTCACTGGTTTCACTCCCTCTCCTGCCCTGAAGGTGCTGACTCTGGCTGGGTTCAGTTCTACACTCACTGGTTCCCCTCCCTCTCCTCCCCTGAAGGTGCTGACTCTGGCTGGGTTCAGTTCACTCACTGGTTCCCCTCCCTCTCCTCCCCTGAAGGTGCTGACTCTGGCTGGGTTCAGTTCCAAACTCACTGGTTCCCCTCCCTCTCCTCCCCTGAAGGTGCTGACTTTGGCTGGGTTCAGTTCTACACTCACTGGTTCCCCTCCCTCTCCTCCCCTGAAGGTGCTGACTCTGGCTGGGTTCAGTTCACTCACTGGTTCCCCTCCCTCTCCTCCCCTGAAGGTGCTGACTCTGGCTGGGTTCAGTTCCAAACTCACTGGTTCCCCTCCCTCTCCTCCCCTGAAGGTGCTGACTCTGGCTGGGTTCAGTTCTACACTCACTGGTTCCCCTCCCTCTCCTCTCCTGAAGGTGCTGACTCTGGCTGGGTTCAGTTCCAAACTCACTGGTTCCCCTCCCTCTCCTCCCCTGAAGGTGCTGACTTTGGCTGGGTTCAGTTCTACACTCACTGGTTCCCCTCTCTCTCCTCCCCTGAAGGTGCTGACTCTGGCTGGGTCCAGTTCTACACTCACTGGTTCCCCTCCCTCTCCTCCTCTGAAGGTGCTGACTCTGGCTATGTTCAGTTCCACACTCACTGGTTCCCCTCCCTCTCCTCCCCTGAAGCTGCTGACTCTGGCTGGGTTCAGTTCTACACTCACTGGTTCCCCTCCCTCTCCTCCCCTGAAGCTGCTGACTCTGGCTGGGTTCAGTTCTACACTCACTGGTTCCCCTCCCTCTCCTCCCCTGAAGGTGCTGACTCTGGCTGGGTTCAGTTCACTCACTGGGACCCTGAAGCCACGTCCCCAAGTGGCTACTTTACAAAGATGGCCACGCATGCGCTATACCGCTCGATGAAGCAAGATGGCGATGCAAAAACCCACAGCGCTTCTTTACAAAGATGGCCGCCGTTAACCCGGGCCTGTTCCCGGGAAAAAGCCTCCGAGCTGCAAACGCGGAACCCGTAGGTTCTCATTCGGGGCTTGTGGCCTATGCCAGGTGCTTATGAAGCTCACCCGCCGGGTACGTTACCTCCCTGCGCCCCCTGATTCGTAATCGGCGCAAAAATTGCGACTCCGACCTTTCAGCACCACCGCACTCGCCAGGCTCTGATCACAGTGACACTGCGCATGCTCCAAATAGAGGCGTGCACTGCGCCTGCGCACTGGGCTCCTCCAGAGTGAATGGGGCACATTCTCCCCCGCGGGGCATGCTGGGGAATATTGAAAGCCCCAATTAGTGAATGGAGAATGAGTTTCTGTGACCCCATTGAGACAGAATTCATCAATAATTCACACAGAAACCCAAGTGCACGGGCACTCTGCCATGGTTCAGTCCTGGATGTGATTAATAACAGAATCCAAACCCCTGCAGTCACCTGTGAACTCACTGGAGTCTCAGCAGGTGGGGTGAATTTCTTCCCACACACAGGATATTGAAACAGCCTCTCTCCAGTATCAATGCGCTGATCGTGCATCAGCTGCTTTGAACTTTGAAAGCTTTTCTCACAGTCAGAGTATTTAAAGCAACTGTTCTCCATGTGGACACTCTGGAGTGTCAACAGTTGGGACAACGGAGTCAATCCCTTCCCACACATGACGTATCTAAATGGTCTCTCTTCGGTGTGACTGTGCTGGTGTGTCAGTAAATGGGATGATCGATTGAATCACTTTCCACATACAGACCAATGAACGGATTCTCCCCTTTATGAACATGTTCGTGTGCTAATAGGTGAGATGAGTGAGTGAATCTCTTTCCACACTTACCTTGTGAACGGCCTCTCCCTGGTGTGACTGTATCCATGAGTTTCCACCTCAGACGGTCAACTCCATTCATTCCCACAGTCCCCACATTTACACTGTTGATTCAGGTGGGCGCACGAGCCTCACAGGCTAGATGATTGGTTGAAGGTTGGTTCGTGCCACTCAAGTGCCAGGCAATGACTATCTCCAACAAGCGAGAGTCTAACCACCACCCCTTGACATTCAACGGCATTGCCATCACCGAATCCCCCACCATCAACATCCTGGGGGTCACCATTGACCAGTAACTTAACTGGACCAGCCACATAAATACTGTGGCAACAAGAGCAGGTCAGAGGCTAGGTATTCTGCGGTGAGTGTCTCACCTCCTGACCCCCCAAAGCCTTTCCACCATCTACAAGGCACAAGTAAGGAGTGTGATGGAATACTCTCCACTTGCCTGGATGAGTGCAGCTCCAACAACACTCAAGAAGCTCGACACCATCCAGGACAATGCAGTCCACTTGATTGGCACCCCCTCTATCACCTTAAACATTTACTCCCTCCACCACCAGCGTACTGTGGCTGCAGTGTGTACCATCTACAAGATGCACTGCAGCAACTCGCCAAGGCTTCTTCGGCAGCACCTCCCAAACCCACGACCTCTCCCACCTAGAAGGACAAGGGCAGCAGGCACATGGGAACACCACCACCTCCAAGTTCCCCTCCAAGTCACACACCACCCCGACTGAGAAGAATATCGGCGATCCTTAATCGTCGCTGGGTCAAAATCCTGGAACCCCCTCCCTAACAGCACTGTGGGAGTACCATCACCACCACCTTCTCAACGGCAATTAGGGATGGGCAATAAATGTTGGCCTTGCCAGCGATGCCCACATCCCAGAAACAAATTTTAAAAAATTGACAGAATACGAATCCTGTTTCTCCCGCTGTGATTGGTGTTTTTCCTTCTATATCCAAAGGCCGATGATATTCAGGTCCTGATGAAACTGGTCAATCTGTCAGATCTTGAGGCGATATTTTGTTTGAGTTTCCATCAGCAGATCCTCCCCTACTGACACTCTGAAATGGGGTTTACAAATGTTGTTACTTTAAGTGCAGGATAGAAAGTCAGAACAGACAATTCTAGTTCCTAAAGAACGTTCTGTCCTCTCCTGCCCCTCCTAAGCTGTAAATTCCCCATTCTACAAACTCTGCCTCCATCCTTACTGTCTAAAATCAACATTCATTGCACTGGCTGGGATTTTGTTTTCCCCCTTTTCTCCAGAAGGCGCTGAATCTGGCTGGGTGCAATTCCACAGGCATTAGTTAACCTCTGGTGCCTCACCGTCAGCCGACTCAGTGAGTGTCAGCAGCATTTCCCCTGTGGTAGGCATCACAGCCGAGTCCAATCCTGCCCTCAATTGACATCCATACACTTCCCAGTTGATGTGACTGGATCTCCATCAAGAGCAGGGGCAGTGGCTGATTCTTCCTCTTATTTAGCCCAGTGGTGCTGAGGCCAATTATAACCCCTGAACTGCTGCCTTGGTTGAGATCAACTAACAGCCCAGATCAAGGATTGAATTTGTGACCTTCCCAGTCAGTAGTGCCGAGTGTTTTAAAGGGGGGGGGGGGAGGGTTAGAACAGAATATTTTGAAACAAATGCTATTCCACCTTTAAAGGAAACCTTCGTCAGACTGCAAAATTCTGAAGTCTTTCCAAATTAACCAAGCAAGTCAAATGGATCATCAAAAACAGCGAGACTTTTTAGAAAGGCTCAAGTCACTGAAACAGACAGGTTTACAATCACTGCACAGTACAGAAGGGAGCGACTGTTCATGGGAGCTCTGTTAGTGAAGTCCGCCGACACTCCAAGATAAACGGGTCTGCCCCTTTAACTATAAATATGCAGAGAAATGTGAGTCACTGTCCCTTTTAATATCTGCCCCATTCTCCCAGGCAGTGGGAGGAGGAACAGGGCGCGGTCCCTTTATATCCTGAACCAGCGGGCCCCGCCAGATGGGCTGCCACATGTAGGAACCCCCTCTGTGTGGGGATCACTTACATTGAGACACCAAATCCAGGGATCACTTACACTGTGGCTCCAAATCCAAGCACCACTTACAATCAGACACGAAATCCAGGGACCACTAACACTGAGACACCAAATCCAGGGACCACTTACACTGTGACACCAAATCCAGGGATCACTTACACTGTGGCTCCAAATCCAGGGACCACTTACACTCAGACACCAAATCCAGGGACCACTTACACCCAGACACCAAATCCAAGGACCATTTACAGTGTTACACCAATTCCAGGGAGCACTTACACTATGACACTAGATCCAGGGACCACTTACTGTGTGACACCAAATCTAAAGACCACTTACATAGAAACATAGAAGATAGGAGCAGGAGTAGGCCATTCGGCCCCTCGAGCCTGTTCCGCCATTTAATGAGATCATGGCTGATCATCCAAATTCAGTACCCTGTCCCTGCTTTCTCCCCATATCCCTTGATCCCTTTAGCCTTAAGAAATATATCTAACACCTTCTTGAATATATTTAATGAATTGGCCTCAACTGCCTTGTGTGGTAGAGAATTCCACAGGTTCACCACTCTCTGGGTGAAGAAATTCTTCCTCATCTCTGTCCTAAATGGCTTACCCCTTATCCTTAGACTGTGACCCCCTGGTTCTGGACTCCCCCGCCATTGGGAACATCCTTCCTGCATCTAGTCTGTCTAGTCCTGTTAGAATTTTATAAGTTTCAATGAGATCCCCTCTCATTCTTCTAAACTCCAGCGACTAAAAGCCGAATCGACCCAATCTCTCCTCATACGTCATTCCTGCCATCCCAGGTATCAGTCTGGTGAATCTTCGCTGCACTCCCTCCATGGCAAGAACATCCTTCCTCAGATAAGGCGACCAAAATTGCACACAATACTTAAGGTGTGGTCTCACCAAGGCCCTGTACAACTGCAGCAAGACATCCTTGCTCCTGTACTCGAATCCTCTCGCTATGAAGGCCAACATACCATTTGCCTTCTTAACCGCCTGCTGCACTTGCATGCTTACCTTCAGCGACTGGTGCACAAGGACACCCAGGTCTCGTTGCACTTTCCCTTTTCCCAATCTATTGCCGTTCAAATAATAATCTGTCTTCCTGTTTTTGCCACCGAAGTGGATAACCTCGCATTTATCCACATTATACTGCATTTGCCATGCATCCGCCCAATCACCCAACCTGTCCAAATCATACTGGAGTTTCTCTGCATCCTCCTCACAACACACACGCCCACCCAGCTTTGTGTCGTCTGCAAACTTGGAGATATTACATCTAGTTCCCTCATCTATATCATTTATATATATTGTGAATAGCTGGGGTCCTACCACTGATCCCTGAGGTACCCCACTAGTCACTGCCTGCCACTCGGAAAAAGACCCATTTATTCCAACTCTTTTCTTCCTGTCTGCCAACCAGTTCTCTATCCAAGACAGTACCTTACCCCTAATCACGTGTGCTTTAACTTTGCACGCTAATCTCTTATGCGGCACCTTATCGAAAACCTTCTGAAAGTCCAAAGACACCACATCCATTGGTTCTCCCTTATCTATTCTACCAGTTACATCCTCAAAAAATTCCAGTAGATTAGTCAAGCATGATTTACCTTTTGTAAATCCATCTTGACTTTGTCCGATCCTGTCACTGTTTTCCAAGTGCTCTGCTATTACATCTTTTATAATGGACTCTAGCATTTTCCCCACTACCGATGTCAGACTATAATTCCCGTTTTCTCTCTACCCCCTTTTTTAAATAGTGGGGTTACATTAGCTACCCTCCAATCCATGGGAACTGTTCCAGAGTCTATAGAATTTTGGAAGATGACCAGCAATGCATTTACTATTTGTAGGGCCACTCCCTTAAGTACCCTAGGATGTAGATTATCAGGACCTGGGGATATATCGGCCTTCAATCCCGTCAATTTCCCTAACACCATTTCCCTACAAATACTGATTTCATTCAGTTCCTCCCTCTCATTAGATCCTATGTTCCCTGACATCTCTGGGAGGTTATTTGTGTCCTCCTTTGTGAAGACAGAACCAAAGTATGTATTTAATTGGACTGCCATTTCTTTGTTCCCCATTATAAATTCCCCTGATTCTGACTGCAAGAGACCTACGCTTGACTTCGCCAATCTTTTTCTCTTCACATATCTATAGAAGCTTTTACAGTCAGTTTTTATGTTCCCTGCAAGCTTACTCTCATACTCTATTTTACCCCTCTTAATTAATCCCTTTGTCCTCCTTTGCTGAATCCTAAACTGCTCTCAATCCTCAGGTTTGCTGCTTTTTCTGGCCAATTTATATGTCCTCTCCTTGGATCTTATGCTATCCCTAATTTCCCTTGTTAGCCACGGTTGAGTCACCTTTTTTGTTTTATTTTTATGCCAAACAGGGATGAACAAATTCTGTAGTTCATCCATGCGATCTTTAAATGTTTGCCATTGCCTATCCACCGTCAACCCTTTAAGTAACGCTCCCCAATCCATCCTAGCCAACTTGCGCCTCATACCATCGTAGTTTCCTTTATTTAAATTCAGGACCCTAGTCTCTGAGTCAACTACTTCACTCTCCATCTTAATGAAGAATTCTATCATATTATGATCGCTCTGACCCAAGGGCCCTCGCACAACAAGATTGCTAATTAATCCTTTCTCATTACATAATACCCAGTCTAAGATAGCCTGATCTCTAGTTGGTTCCTCAACATATTGGTCCAGGAAACCATCCCATATACACCCTAGGAAATCCTCCTCCACAGTATTGTTACTAACTTGGTTAGCCCAATCTATATGTAGATTAAAGTCACCCATGATAACTGCTGTGCCCTTATTGCACGCGTCTCTAATTTCCCATTTAGAACGAGGGGGCATAGTCTCAGGATAAGGGGTCGGTCATTTAAGACTGAGATGAGGAGGAATTTCTTCACTCAGAGGGCTGTGAATCTTTGGAATTCTCTGCCCCAGAGGGCTGTGAATGTTCAGTCTTTGAGTATATTCAAGGCTGAGATAGATAGATTTTTGGACTCTCGGGGAATCAAGGGATATGGAGATCGGACGGGAAAGTGGAGTTGAGGTGGATGATCAGCCATGATCTTATTGGGCCAAAAATTTGGCCCTTCCCGGGTGAGTACGCATTGTGTACTCACCCGTAAG
This sequence comes from Squalus acanthias, assembly GCA_030390025.1. Taxonomy (NCBI): domain Eukaryota; kingdom Metazoa; phylum Chordata; class Chondrichthyes; order Squaliformes; family Squalidae; genus Squalus; species Squalus acanthias. The sequence continues at coordinate 791,161 of JASTWF010000165.1, read as the reverse complement.
GCGTCCTGAAGTGCCGGATTGCTGCATGAACTGCGCATGCGTGGGAAACCGGAACTTCCGGTCTGGTGAAGGGGGGGGTTCAGAGGTGAACCGCGTGCGCGGTAGAGGCTGCACACACGCAGCAAACTTAGGTTTTTTTTCAGGTTTCTACGGGAGGGTAAGTATTGAAGAACCTGCGCTTTTAAAAAGGAGGCGCAGGACCCGTTTTCAACAAGGTAAGTGGTTAATTAATTATAATTTAAAACATTTTTCAACAGGTTTCTTTTTTAGATACTTTAAAGAAAGGTAAGTTTATTTTTAGCACTCTTAAAAAGTATTTTAATTTTTTCAAAAATTTAAATTTTTGTTTAAAGTAGTTAATTTATTTAACTTAGTTATTTTATAAATGTGATGTTTTTTTAAATTTATTTGAAGTTTAGCTGTTCTTTTGGGGCCGATTTCAATTCATAGATTTGACAGGTCTTCCTGTCAATACTTTGAATGAAAGATGGTCTGCTGCCATTGGCTCTCCATGGCCCACGTGATCCCAGGGGTCGCATCGCACTAACTACGCCCCTGGGACACGCAAGCACTGCGCGCCGGCACTTGGAGCAGGCCCAGGAGCTGAAGTCCCCGTGGGCCCAGAGGTCAATGGCAGGCGCGGTAGGTAAGTGCGCGCGCGATCCTTACCACCGCGGCAAGCCAGAGAGGCGAATTTCAGGGCCATTGAATGGCGGAGCTGGCTCGAGGGGCCGTGTGACCTACTCCTGCTCCTAATTCTTATGATCTTTTCTTATGTTCTTAATCTTAAACTTTCCTTTCAGTGAAGAGAGACGAGAAAGACCAAAGTGCCGTTTGCCCCTCTCAGTGTGGCCCTGAAGGACTGTGTCCAGGCTGTAGTTCTGTTCCCGCCGTACGATCCTCCCCCCAGATTGTCCTTTCTGAGCTCCAGCCAGGTGATGCTAAACACTCAGGGGGGAAAGACAAAAATCCACAACAATGTGTTTAAAGCAAAGCTGATTTATTAGACAGATATCCAGAATATTAAACTCCAGCCCAGTTACAGGGGTTATTAACATCAGCAGAAACAAACTTCAGCTGTCAGTGTGAACACGATTCAGTTCAGGATGTAATTAACAGCAGCAATAACTTCAGAATCCAACCCCTGCAATCACTTGTGAACTCGCTGGTGTCTCAGCAGGTGGGATGACTGAGTGAATCCCTTCCCACACTCGGAGCAGGTGAACGGCCTCTCCCCAGTATGAACTCGCTGGTGTCTCAGCAGGTGGGATGACCGAGTGAATCTCTTCCCACACTCAGAGCAGGTGAACGGTCTCTCCCCAGTGTGAACTCTCTGGTGTGTCAGCAGGTCGGATGACCGAGTGAAACTCTTCCCACACTCAGAGCAGGTGAACGGCCTCTCCCCGGTGTGAGTGCGCTGGTGTACAGTGAGGTCAGATGATTTCCTGAAACCAGTCCCGCAGTGAGAGCATCTGAACGGTCTCTCGTCAGTGTGAAAACGCTGATGACACGTCAGTTCCCCGGAACTTTTATAGCACTTCCCGCCGTCCTGGCATTTAAAAGGCCTCTCCCCAGTGTGAACTCGCTGGTGTGCTGTGAGGCCGGATGACTGAGTGAATTCTTTCCCACACTCGGAGCAGGTGAACGGTCTCTCCCCAGTGTGAACTCACTGGTGTGACAGCAGGTCGGATGACTGAGTGAATCCTTTCCCACACTCAGAGCAGGTGAACGGCCTCTCCCCAGTGTGAATTCGCTGGTGTGTCAGCAGGTCGGATGACCGAGTGAAACCCTTCCCACACTCAGAGCAGGTGAACGGTCTATCCCCGGTGTGAGTGCGCTGGTGTACAGTGAGTTCAGATGACTGCCTGAACCCAGTCCCGCAGTGAGAGCACCTGAACGGTTTCTCGTGAGTGTGAACACGTTGATGGTGTGTCAGTTCCCCGGAACATTTAAAGCACTTCCCGCAGTCCGGGCATTTAAAAGGTCTCTCCCCAGTGTGAACTCGCTGGTGCAACAGCAGGTCGGATGACCGAGTGAATCCCTTCCCACACTCAGTGCAGGTGAACGGCCTCTCCCTAGTGTGAAGTCGCTGGTGTAACAGCAGGTCGGATGACCGAGTGAATCCCTTCCCACACTCAAAGCAGGTAAACGGCCTCTCCCCGGTGTGACTGTGCTTGTGTCTCGATAGGTCAGAGGATCGGCTGAAGCCTCGTCAACACGCAGAACACGTGTACGGTTTCTCCCCGCTCTGAACAGTGCTTTCTGCTTCCATGTTCAAAGGTCCTGATGAACTGAGTGAATCTGTCAGATCTTGAAGTGATGTTTGGTTTGAGTTTCCCGTCTGCAAATCCTCCCCTTCGAACACCCTGTAAAATAAATTTGAAACAGGAAAAAGGGAGGGTGAGAGAGAACCCACAAAAACACAAAGACAGGTTGTGAAATTGAGCTGAATGAATCTGGGAATTTGTGGGGCCGGCACGAGAAAAAAGTGACCATGAAAGCTGTCGGATTGTCGTAAAAACCCAACTGGTTCACTAATGTCCTTCAGGGAAGGGAACCCGCCACCCAGTCTGGGCCTACACAAGACTCTGGCCTCTATGGGAGGAGGGAGAGCTAGGTGCGGGGGGAGGGGTGAAGGAGAGTGACTTTATACTTCTGTCACTCGACTAGAACTTTGACAGCACCTCCCAAACACGCGACCTCCACCACCTAGAAGGACAAGGGCAGCAGGTGCATGGGAACACCATCACCTCCCAGTTCCCCTCCAAGTCACACACTATCCTGACTTGGGCATATATCGCCGTTCCTACATCGTCGCTGGGTGAAAATCCTGGAACTCCTCACCTAACAGCATTCTGAGAGTACCTTCACCACACGGACGGCAGAGGTTCAAGAAGAAGGCCCAGCATCACCTTCTCAACGGAAGCTGGGGACTGGCAATATCTGCTGGCCTTGCTAGTGACACCCACATCGAATGAATTTAAAAAATCTGTATTTGTAAAATGGATTGAAAGCCTCTACAGAAATACTTGTTCTGAAAACGATAATCTTTTACACTGTATGGACAGTGTCTGTTTAGCAACTTAATCTCCCCTAGAATCCACCTCCCTTCACAGTCCCACATTGGAAATTGTTGGGTCCGACTGGGCTCAGAAGTACTGGGGGTTAAACCCAGCAGCTTCTCCCCCCTCTCCACTCCAGCTCAAACTGATGCAACAAGAAAGCCCTACACAGGAGGCCAGGGAGCGAGTTCCACATCCACCGCCCACCCTGATGCTAATCGGCTCTGAATTGCTCCCTCTGCTGTGTCAATGCAAGTTGTTGTGTTTCTTGTCTGGGGGAGGTGCTGCACCCTGGGGTTAATGGTGCCGGGGCCCTGGCCGCACGTCCGCCGGCTCTGACTCGGGGCCTGAGACCCGCACTCGGTGTTGCTGAGGGATTCCAACCCTGGGGCTGTACATGGGGATTCCAGCCCTGGGACTGTACATGGGGATTCTAACCCTGGGACTATACATGGGGATTCTAACCCTGGGACTGTACATGGGGATTCTAACCCTGGGACTGTACATGGGGAGTCCAACCCTGGGACTGTACATGGGGATTCCAACCCTGGGACTGTACATGGGGATTCTAACCCTGGGACTGTCCATGGGGATTCTAACCCTGGGACTGTACATGGGGATTCCAACCCTGGGACTGTACATGGGGATTCCAACCCTGGGACTGTACATGGGGATTCCAACCCTGGGACTGTACATGGGGATTCTAACCCTGGGACTGTACATGGGGATTCTAACCCTGGGACCGTACATGGGGATTCTAACCCTGGGACTGTACATGGGGATTCTAACCCTGGGACTGTACATGGGGATTCTAACCCTGGGACCGTACATGGGGATTCTAACCCTGGGACTGTACATGGGGATTCTAACCCTGGGACTGTACATGGGGATTCTAACCCTGAGACTGTACATGGGGATTCTAACCCTGGGACTGTACATGGGGATTCTAACCCTGGGACCGTACATGGGGATTCTAACCCTGGGACTGTACATGGGAATTCTAACCCTGGGACTGTACATGGGGATTCTAACCCTGAGACTGTACATGGGGATTCTAACCCTGGGACCGTACATGGGGATTCTAACCCTGGGACTGTACATGGGGATTCCAACCCTGGGACTGTACATGCGGATTCCAACCCTGGGACTGTACATGGGGATTCTAACCCTGGGAATGTACATGGGGATTCTAACCCTGGGACTGTACATGGGGATTCCAACCCTGGGACTGTACATGGGGATTCCAGCCCTGGGACTGTACATGGGGATTCCATCCCTGGGACTTTACATGGGGATTCCAACCCTGGGACTGTACATGGGGATTCTAACCCTGGGACTGTACATGAGGGTTCCTATCCTGGGACTGCACAAGGGGAGCCCAGCTCTGGGTCTCTTCTGTTACAATTGGCAAATGTGACACCATTGTTAAAGAAAGGGTGTAAGGACAATCCTAGTAAATGCAGGCCGGTCAGTTTAACATCAGTGGTCGGTAAAGTTTTAGAATCAATAATCAAGGAAAAAAATTAACGGGCATTTGGAGAGGTTTAAGCTAATTAAGGAAAGCCAACACGGATTTGTAAAAGGCAGATCGTGTTTGACTAATCTAATTGAATTTTTTGATGAAGTAACAGAGAGGATTGATGAAGGGAATGCAATGGATGTTGTTTACACGGATTTTCGGAAGGCGTTTGACAAAGTAGCACATAGAAGAATTGTTAACAAAATTGAGGCTCATGGAATAGGTGGGTCAGTGGCAGCTTGGATAAGGAATTGGCTTAAGGACAGAAAACAGCGAGTTGTGGTAAATGGCTGTTTTTCAGACTGGAGGATGGTGGACAGTGGTGTTCCCCAAGAGTCTGTGCTGGGGACACTGCTTTTTTTGATATATATAAATGACCTGGATATTGGAATACAGAGTAGAATTTCTAATTTTGCCGATGACACTAAACTTGGGGGTGTGGCAAACAGTGATGATGATATCAATCGACTGCAACAGGACAGAGAAAGGCTAGCAGAATGGGCAGACATGTGGCAGATAGAATTTAATACAGAGAAGTGTGAGGTGATGCATTTTGGCAGAAGGAACAGGGAGAGGCAATATACACTTAATGGCACAGTTTTAAAGAGTGTGCAGTGACAGAGGGACCTGGGAGTTAATATGCATAGGTCCCTGAAGGTGGTGGGACATATTGAGAGAGTGGTTAACAAAGCATATGGGATCTTGGGCTTCATAAATAGAGGTATTGAGTACAAAAGTAGAGAAGTTATGCTGAACCTGTATAAAGCGCTGGTTAGGCCACAACTGGAGTATTGCGTCCAGTTCTGGTCACCACACATTCGGAAGGATGTGAAGGCCCTTGAGAGGGTGCAGAGGAGATTTACCAGAATGGTTCAGGGATGGGGGATCTTAGCTACAAGGACAGGTTGGAGAAGCTGGATTTGTTTTCATTAGAGCAAAGGAGTTTGAGGGGTGATTTGACAGAGGTGTACAAGATTATGACGTGTTTGGAAAGGCTAGACGGGGAAAGGCTGGTCCCACTAGTTGACGGTACAAGGACTAGGGGACACAGATTTAGGTTTTGGGCAACAGATTCAGGGAGGATGTGAGGAAAAACATTTTTACACAGCGAGTGGTGAGGACCTGGAACTCGCTGCCAACGGAAGTGTTGGAAGCGGAGACACTCAATGTTTTCAAGGGGAGACTGGATAGGCATTTGAGGGAAATAAACTTGCAGGGCTACGGGGATAGAGCAGGGGAATGGGATTGACTGGATTGCTGTACAGAGAGACGGCACGGACTTGATGGGCCGAATCGCCTCCTCTGTGCCGTCATGACTCTATGAAGGTGATGACTCTGGCTGGGTTCAGTTCGGCACTCACTGGTTCCCCTCCCTCTCCTCCCCTGAAGGTGCTGACTCTGGCTGGGTTCAGTTCACTCACTGGTTCCCCTCCCTCTCCTCCCCTGAAGGTGCTGACTCTGGCTGGGTTCAGTTCACTCACTGGTTCCCCTCCCTCTCCTCCCCTGAAGGTGCTGACTCTGGCTGGGTTCAGTTCACTCACTGGGACCCTGAAGCCCCGCCCACTCGTGGTTCCTTTTTTCCAGTTCTGACGAAAGGTCATCGACCTGAAACGTTAACTCTGTTTCTCTCTTCACAGATGCTGCCTGACCTGCTGAGTATCTCCAGCATTTTGTTTTTATTCCTTTACAAAGATGGCCACGCACGCGCAGTATCACGCAAAATGGCGACGCACAAACCCTCAGCTGTCCTTTACAAAGATGGCGGCCGTTAAGCTTGGCCTATTCCTGGGAAAAAGCCTCCGAGCTGGAAACGCGGAACCTGTAGGTTCTGATTTAGGGCTTGCGGCCTACACCAGGTGTTTATGAAATCCACCCGCCGGGTGCATTACCTTCCTCCGCCCCGCTGATTCGTAATCGGCGTAAATCTTATCTGCAGCTTTTTTCTGTTTGTCGCCCTCGCCGTCCCGGATCAGAATGACACTGCGCATGCTCCAAATACTGGCTGGCGCTGCGCCTGCGCACTGGGCTCCTCCTGTGTGAATAGGGCACATTCCACAGACAGAGCAGTGAATGGATTCTCCCCCTTACCAATATGGTAGGGTGGGAATCGATGAGATGAGTGAGTGACTCTCTTTCCACACTCAGCTGGTGAACAGCCTCTCCCCGGTGTGACTGTATCCATGAGTTTGCACCTCAGGCGGGCAACTGAACCCGTTCCCACATTCCCCACATTTACACTGTTGATTCAGGTGGGTGCACGAGTCTCACAGACTGGATGATTTGTTAAAAGTGGATCCAGGCACAGAACACGTGTCCTGTTTCTCCCCGCTGGGATTGGTGCTTTTTCCTCCTATATCCAAAGGCCGATGATATTCAGGTCCTGATAAATCCAGTGAATCTGTCAGATCTTGACGCAATGTTTGGAGTGTGTTTCAACCTGCAGATCCTCCCCTTCTAATACCCTCAACTGGTGTTTACAACAGGATAGAACTTCAGAACAGACAAATCTAGTTTCTATACAACATTCCTTCCCCCTCCTGTCCCTCCTAAGCTGTAAATTCCCCATTCTACACACACTCCCTCCATCCTTACTGTCTAAAAACAACATTCATTACATCATCTGGGATTTCGTGTCTCCCCTTCACTCCAGAAGGAACTGAATCTGGCTGGGTACATTTGGTTAACCTCTACATTTTGGAGGAAGAACGAGGAGAGGCAATATATACTAAAGGGTACAATTCTATCGGGGATGCCTGAACAGAGAGACCTGGGGGTATATGTGCACAAATCGATGAAGGTGGCAGGGCAAGTTGAGAAAGCGGTTAAAAAAGCATACGAGATCCTGGGCTTCATAAATAGAGGCATAGAGTACAAAAGCAAGGAAGTTATGATGAACTTTATAAAACACTGGTCCGACCTCTCTGGAGTTACAAGATTCTGAAGGCATTGACAGGCTAGATGCTGAGAGGTTATTTCCCCTGGCTAGACTGTTTAAAACTAGGGGGCTTAGTCTCAGGATAAGGGGTAGGTAATTTAAGACCGAGAGGAGGAGGAATTTCTTCACTCAGAGGGTTGTGAATCTTTGGAATTCTCTGCCCCAGAGGGCTGTGAATGCTGAGTCTTTGAATATATTCAAGGCTGAGATAGATAGATTTTTGGATTCTAGGGAAATCAATTGCTTGCTGTACCTGCATGCTAACTCTCTGTGATTTGTGTTCGAGGAAACCCAAATCCCTCTGAACAACAATATTTCATAATTTCTCATCATTTAAAAAATATTCTGTTTATCTATTCTTCCAACCTCGGTGAATAACTTCACATTTCTCCACATTATACTCGATCTGCCACCTTCTTGCCCACTCACTTAACCTGTCGATATCCCTTTGCAGACTCTTTGTGTCCTGCTGGTGGGTGGCTGCTCATTATCCTCGGTGTGATTTAATCCCCTTTCCCACTGAATACTGCGGACAGACAGGATCACCTTGGCAACGGAATGGTCAGTGTGACATCACTTTCTAAACAAGAGCCCACAAGACAATGGGTTCTCAATAAATGTTAAAGGGATTCAACGCTCTGAAGTTACACTGTGAATAAAGGAAATAAAATGCTGATCAGTAATGGCTGAAGATAATGATTTCTCTCTGTGGAATGTGCTTTGTACACACACACAGCAAACACTTTGTGAGGCTCTTTTCAGTTGTTGCTCTGAACTCGCTGAGAGCTGTTGCACTCGGTGGGAATTAGGACCCTGCGGCCGCCCACCCGGCGGTGCTGTGAGGTCACGGTTCCAGGGTCTGTCTCACCCAATCAGTGGGTCCCGCCAAAGCTCAATAGAAAATACTGCAGCAAAAACAATCCTGAACATTCACAAACTGGGAGCAATCGGCACAGCACAACACAAGTGTGAATTAGTAAACTTTAACACACAGAGTCTGTCACTAATTAGTACAAAGTGCAGGGCACTATTGCTCACCTTCAGTCCTGTCCCTCAATCCCAGCTCATCTCTGGGGGATTGTTACAAGGTTCACCCCGTCCTTTCAACACAGATATTACCCACATAATCCCACATCAATTAGACATTGCACACAGCTTCTGACAGTTATTAACAAGACTAGACCGATGCTTCAAACCAAAAATTTATTGCATCCTCCCACCCACTCAAATATATATCTTTATTTATAAAAATCTCTGTCTGTCTGTTAGTCTGTCTGTCTCTCCATGAAAGAAACACAGATCTCGCACAGTAATAAATAAGACAAGGTCTAGTGTAATATAAACAGAGACAGGGTCTAGTGAAATATAAACACAGACAGGGTCTTGTGTAATATAAACAGAGACAGGGTCTAGTCTGATATAGACAGTGACAGGGTCTAGTGTAATATAAAAATAGACAGGGTCTCGTGTAATATAAACAGAGACAGGGTCTAGTGTAATACAAACAGTGACAGGATCTAGTGTAATCTATACAGAGATAGGATCTAGTGTACTATAAACAGAGACAGGGACTAGTGTAATATAAACAGAGACAGAGTCTAGTGTAATATAAACAGAGACAGGGTCTAGAGTAATATAAGCAGAGACAGGGTCCAGTGTAATATAAACAGAGGCAAGGCCGAGTGTAATATAAACAGAGACGGGGTCTAGTGTAATATAAAAATAGACAGGGTCTCGTGTAATATAAACAGAGACAGGGTCTAGTGTAATATAAAGAGAGACAGGGTCCAGTGTAATATAAAGAGAGACAGGGTCTAGTGTAATATAAACAGAGACAGGGCCGAGTGTAATATAAACAGAGGCAGGGTCTATTGTAATATAAACAGAGACAGGGTCTAATGTAATATAAACAGAGACAGGGCCTCGTGTAATATAAACAGAGACAGGGCCTAGTGTAATATAAACAGAGACAGGGCCGAGTGTAATATAAACAGAGGCAGGGTCTATTGTAATATAAACAGAGACAGGGTCTAGTGTAATATAAACAGAGACAGTGTCAAGTGTAATATAAACAGAGACAGGGTCTTGTGTAATATAAACAGAGACAGGGTCTAGTGTGATATAGACAGAGACAGGGTCTAGTGTAATATAAAAACAGACAGGGTCTCGTGTAATATAAACAGAGACAGGGTCTACTGTAATACAAACAGTGACAGGATCTAGTGTAATCTATGCAGAGATACGATCTAGTGTACTATAAACAGAGACAGGGACTAGTGTAATATAAACAGAGACAGAGTCTAGTGTAATATAAACAGAGACACGGTCTAGTGTAATATAAACAGAGACAGGGTCTAGTGTAATATAAACAGAGACAGGGTCTAGTCTAATATAAACAGAGACAGGGCCGAGAACAATATAAACAGAGACAGGGTGTAGTGTAATATAGGCAGAGACAGGGTCCAGTGTAATACAAACAGAGACAGGGTCTTGTGTAATATAAACAGAGACAGGGTCTAGTGTAATATAAACAGAGACAGGGCCGAGAACAATATAAACAGAGACAGGGTATAGTGTAATATAAGCAGAGACAGGGTCCAGTGTAATATAAACAGAGACAGGGTCTTGTGTAATATAAACAGAGACAGGGTCTAGTGTAATATAAACAGAGACAGGGTCCAGTGTAATAAAAACAGAGACAGGGTATTGTGTAATATAAACAGAGACAGGGTCTTGTGTAATATAAACAGAGACAGGGTCTTGTGTAATATAAACAGAGACAGGGTCTAGTGTAATATAAGCAGAGACAGGCTGTAGTGTAGTATTAACAGAGACAGTGTCTTGTGTAATATAAACAGAGACAGGGTCTAGTGTAGTACAAACAGAGACAGGTTCTAGTGTAAAATAAGCAGAGATCAGTCTAGTGTAATATAAACATAGACAGGGTCTAGTGCAACACAAGCAGAGACAGAGTCTAGTGTAATATGAATAGAGACAGGGTCTAGTGTAATATAAACAGAGACAGGGTCTAGTGTAATATAAACAGAGACAGGGTCTAGTGTAATATAAACAGAGACAGGGTCTAGTGTAATATAAACAGAGACAGGGTCCAGTGTAATAAAAACAGAGACAGGTTTTTGTGTAATATAAACAGAGACAGGGTCTTGTGTAATATAAACAGAGACAGGGTCTTGTGTAATATAAACAGAGACAGGGTCTAGTGTAATATAAGCAGAGACAGGCTGTAGTGTAGTATTAACAGAGACAGTGTCTTGTGTAATATAAACAGAGACAGGGTCTAGTGTAGTACAAACAGAGACAGGTTCTAGTGTAAAATAAGCAGAGATCAGTCTAGTGTAATATAAACATAGACAGGGTCTAGTGCAACACAAGCAGAGACAGAGTCTAGTGTAATATGAATAGAGACAGGGTCTAGTGTAATATAAACAGAGACAGGGTCTAGTGCAATATAAACAGAGACAGGGTCTAGTGTAATATAAACAGAGACAGGGTCTAGTGAAATATAAACAGAAACAGGGTCTAGTGTGAACTAGACAGAGATAGGGTCTAGTGTAATATAAAAACAGACAGGGTCTCGTGTAATATAAACAGAGACAGGGACTAGTGTAATATAAACAAAGACAGGGTCTAGTGTACTATAAACAGAGACAGGGTCTAGTGTAATATAAACAGAGACGGGGTCTAGTGAAATATAAGCAGAGACAGGGACGAGTGTAATATAAGCAGAGACAGGGTCTAGTGTAATATAAACAGAGACGGGGTCTAGTGTAATACAAGCAGAGACAGGGTCTATTGTAATCTAAGGAGAGACAGGGTCCAGTGCAATAAAAGCAGAGATGAGTCGAGTGTAATATAAACAGAGACAGGGTCTAGTGTAATATAAACAGAGACAGGGCCTCGTGTAAAATAAGCAGAGACAGGGTCTAGTGTAATATGAATAGAGACAGGATCAAGTGTAATATAAACAGAGACAGGGTGTAGTGTGAAAAAGTCAGAGACAGGGTCTAGTGAAATATAAAAAGGGATAGGGTCTAGTGTAATATAAACAGAGAGGGGGTCTAGTGTAATATAAACAGAGACAGAGTCTAGTGTAATATAAACAGAGACAGGGTCTCGTGTAATATAAGCAGAGACAGGGTGCAGTGTAATATAAACAGAGAAAGGGTCTAGTGTAATATAAACAGAGACAGTGTCTAGTGTAATATAAGCAGAGACAGGGTCTAGTGTAATATAAGGGGAGACAGGGTCTAGTGTAATGTAAACAGAGACAGTGTCTAGTGTAATATGAATAGAGACAGGGTCTCGTGTAATATAAACAGAGACCGGGTCTAGTGTAATATAAACAGAGACAGTGTCCAGTGTAAAATAAACAGAGGCAAGGCCTAGTTTAATATAAACAGAGATGGGGTCTAGTGCAATATAAACAGAGACAGGGTCTAGTGTAATATAAACAGAGACAGGGTCTAGTGTAATATAAACAGAGACAGTGTCTAGTGTAATGTAAACAGAGACAGGGTCTAGTGAAATATAAACACAGACAGGGTCTTGTGTAATATAAACAGAGACAGGGTCCAGTGTGATATAGACAGTGACAGGGTCTAGTGTAATATAAAAATAGACAGGGTCTCGTGTAATATAAACAGAGACAGGGACTAGTGTAATACAAACAGTGACATAATCTAGTGTAATCTATACAGAGATAGGATCTAGTGTACTATAAACAGAGACAGGGACTAGTGTAATATAAACAGAGACAGAGTCTAGTGTAATATAAACAGAGACAGGGTCGAGTGTAATATAAACATAGACAGGGTCTAGTGTAATATAAACAGAGACAGGGTCTTGAATAATAAAAGCAGAGACAGGGTCTAGTGTAATATAAGCAGAGACAGGGTCCAGTGTAATATAAACAGAGGCAAGGCCGAGTGTAATATAAACAGAGACGGGGTCTAGTGTAATATAAAAATAGACAGGGTCTCGTGTAATATAAACAGAGACAGGGTCTAGTGTAATATAAAGAGAGACAGGGTCTAGTGTAATATAAAGAGAGACAGGGTCTAGTGTAATATAAACAGAGACAGGGCCGAGTGTAATATAAACAGAGGCAGGGTCTATTGTAATTTAAACAGAGACAGGGTCTAATGTAATATAAACAGAGACAGGGCCTCGTGTAATATAAACAGAGACAGGGCCTAGTGTAATATAAACAGAGACAGGGCCGAGTGTAATATAAACAGAGGCAGGGTCTATTGTAATATAAACAGAGACAGGGTCTAGTGTAATATAAACAGAGACAGGGTCAAGTGCAATATAAACAGAGACAGGGTCTTGTGTAATATAAACAGAGACAGGGTCTACTGTGATATAGACAGTGACAGTGTCTAGTGTAATATAAAAATAGACAGGGTCTCGTGTAATATAAACAGAGACAGGGTCTAGTGTAATATAAAGAGAGACAGGGGCTAGTGTGATATAGACAGAGACAGGGTCTAGTGTAATATAAAAACAGACAGGGTCTCGTGTAATATAAACAGAGACAGGGTCTACTGTAATACAAACAGTGACAGGATCCAGTGTAATCTATGCAGAGATACGATCTAGTGTACTATAAACAGAGACAGGGACTAGTGTAATATAAACAGAGACAGAGTCTAGTGTAATATAAACAGAGACACGGTCTAGTGTAATATAAGCAGAGACAGGGTCCAGTGTAATACAAACAGAGACAGGGTCTTGTGTAATATAAACAGAGACAGGGTCTAGTGTAATATAAACAGAGACAGGGCCGAGATCAATATAAACAGAGACAGGGTGTAGTGTAATATAAGCAGAGACAGGGTCCAGTGTAATATAAACAGAGACAGGGTCTTGTGTAATATAAACAGAGACAGGGTCTAGTGTAATATAAGCAGAGACAGGGTCCAGTGTAATATAAACAGAGGCAAGGCCGAGTGTAATATAAACAGAGACGGGGTCTAGTGTAATATAAAAATAGACAGGGTCTCGTGTAATATAAACAGAGACAGGGTCTAGTGTAATATAAAGAGAGACAGGGTCTAGTGTAATATAAAGAGAGACAGGGTCCAGTGTGATATAGACAGAGACAGGGCCTAGTGTAATATAAACAGAGGCAGGGTCTACTGTAATACAAACAGTGACAGGATCTAGTGTAATCTATGCAGAGATAGGATCGAGTGTAATATAAACAGAGACAGGGTCTATTGTAATATAAACAGAGACAGGGTCTAATGTAATATAAACAGAGACAGGGCCTCGTGTAATATAAACAGAGACAGGGCCTAGTGTAATATAAACAGAGACAGTGTCTAATGTAATATAAACAGAGACAGGGTCTAGTGTAATATAAACAGAGACAGGGTCAAGTGTAATATAAACAGAGACAGGGTCTTGTGTAATATAAACAGAGACAGGGTCTTGTGTGATATAGACAGAGACAGGGTCTAGTGTAATATAAAAACAGACAGGGTCTCGTGTAATATAAACAGAGACAGGGTCTACTGTTATAAACAGTGACAGGGATCTAGTGTAATCTATGCAGAGATACGATCTAGTGTACTATAAACAGAGACAGGGACTAGTGTAATATAAACAGAGACAGAGTCTAGTGTAATATAAACAGAGACAGGGTCTAGTGTAATATAAACAGAGACAGGGTGTAGTGTAATATAAGCAGAGACAGGCTGTAGTGTAGTATTAACAGAAACAGTGTCTTAAACATAGAAACATAGAAACATAGAATCTAGGAGCAGGATAGGCCATTCGGCCCGTCGAGCCTGCTCCGCCATTCAATACGATCATGGCTGATCATCCAAATCCAGTACACTGGTCCCTGCTAATCCCCACAGTACACATATTCCCACCCTACCCCCGTAAACCCACGTAATTAATTCCCCTACATATCCCATCCTATCCCCATAACCCACAATTTAATCCCCCCTAACACTACAGGGTCAATTTTATCATAGCCAAATGAACCTAACCCACACATTTATGGACTGTGGGAGGAAACCGGAGCACCCGGAGGAAACCCACGCAGACACGGGGAGAATGTGCAAACTCCACACAGACAGTCACCCGAGGTCAGATTCGAACCCGGGTCTCTGGCGCTGTGAGGCACCAGTGCTAACCACTATGCCACCTTGTGCAATATAAACAGAGACAGGGTCTAGTGTAGTAGAAACAGAGACAGGTTCTAGTGTAAAATAAGCAGAGATCAGTCTAGTGTAATATAAACATAGACAGGGTCTAGTGCAACACAAGCAGAGACAGAGTCTAGTGTAATATGAATGGAGACAGGGTCGAGTGTAATATAAAGAGAGACAGGGTCTAGTGTAATATAAACAGAGACAGGGTCTAGTGTAATATAAACAGAGACAGGGTCTAGTGAAATATAAACAGAAACAGGGTCTAGTGTGATATAGACAGTGACAGGGTCTAGTGTAATATAAAAATAGACAGGGTCTCGTGTAATATAAACAGAGACAGGGTCCAGTGTAATATAAAGAGAGACAGGGTCTAGTGTGATCGAGACAGAGACAGGGTCTAGTGTAATATAAAAACAGACAGGGACTAGTGTAATATAAACAAAGACAGGGTCTAGTGTAATATAAACAGAGACAGGGTCCAGTGTAATATAAACAGAGGCAAGGCCGAGTGTAATATAAACAGAGACGGGGTCTAGTGAAATATAAGCAGAGACAGGGACGAGTGTAATATTAGCAGAGACAGGGTCTAGTGTAATATAAACAGAGATGGGGTCTAGTGTAATACAAGCAGAGACAGGGTCTATTGTAATATAAGGAGAGACAGGGTCTAGTGTAATAAAAGCAGAGATGAGTCGAGTGTAATATAAGCAGAGACAGGGTCTAGTGTAATATAAACAGAGACAGGGCCTCGTGTAATATAAGCAGAGACAGGGTCTAGTGTAATATGAATAGAGACAGGATCAAGTGTAATATAAACAGAGACAGGGTGTAGTGTGAAAAAGTCAGAGACAGGGTCGAGTGAAATATAAAAAGGGATAGGGTCTAGTGTAATATAAACAGAGAGGGGGTCTAGTGTAATATAAACAGAGACAGAGTCTAGTGTAATATAAACAGAGACAGGGTCTCGTGTAATATAAGCAGAGACAGGGTGCAGTGTAATATAAACAGAGACAGGGTCTAGTGTAATATAAACAGAGACTTGGTCAAGTGTAATATAAGCAGAGACAGGGTCTAGTGTAATATAAGGGGAGACAGGGTCCAGTGCAGTATTAACAGAGACAGGGTCTAGTGTAATATAAACAGAGACAGGGTCTAGTGTAATGTAAACAGAGACAGTGTCTAGTGTAATATGAATAGAGACAGGGTCTCGTGTAATATAAACAGAGACCGGGTCTAGTGTAATATAAACAGAGACAGTGTCCAGTGTAAAATAAACAGAGGCAAGGCCTAGTTTAATATAAACAGAGATGGGGTCTAGTGCAATATAAACAGAGACAGGGTCTAGTGTAATATAAACAGAGACAGGGCCGAGATCAATATAAACAGAGACAGGGTGTAGTGTAATATAAGCAGAGACAGGGTCCAGTGTAATATAAACAGAGACAGGGTCTTGTGTAATATAAACAGAGACAGGGTCTAGTGTAATATAAGCAGAGACAGGGTCCAGTGTAATATAAACAGAGGCAAGGCCGAGTGTAATATAAACAGAGACGGGGTCTAGTGTAATATAAAAATAGACAGGGTCTCGTGTAATATAAACAGAGACAGGGTCTAGTGTAATATAAAGAGAGACAGGGTCTAGTGTAATATAAAGAGAGACAGGGTCCAGTGTGATATAGACAGAGACAGGGCCTAGTATAATATAAACAGAGGCAGGGTCTACTGTAATACAAACAGTGACAGGATCTAGTGTAATCTATGCAGAGATAGGATCGAGTGTAATATAAACAGAGACAGGGTCTATTGTAATATAAACAGAGACAGGGTCTAATGTAATATAAACAGAGACAGGGCCTCGTGTAATATAAACAGAGACAGGGCCTAGTGTAATATAAACAGAGACAGTGTCTAATGTAATATAAACAGAGACAGGGTCTAGTGTAATATAAACAGAGACAGGGTCAAGTGTAATATAAACAGAGACAGGGTCTTGTGTAATATAAACAGAGACAGGGTCTTGTGTGATATAGACAGAGACAGGGTCTAGTGTAATATAAAAACAGACAGGGTCTCGTGTAATATAAACAGAGACAGGGTCTACTGTAATACAAACAGTGACAGGATCTAGTGTAATCTATGCAGAGATACGATCTAGTGTACTATAAACAGAGACAGGGACTAGTGTAATATAAACAGAGACAGAGTCTAGTGTAATATAAACAGAGACAGGGTCGAGTGTAATATAAACAGAGACAGGGTCTAGTGTAATATAAGCAGAGACAGGGTACAGTGTAATATAAACAGAGACAGGGTCTAGTGTAATATAAACAGAGACAGGGTCTAGTGTAATATAAACAGAGACACGGTCAAGTGTAATATCAGCTGAGACAGGGTCCAGTGTAGTATTAACAGAGACAGTGTCTTGTGTAATATAAACAGAGACAGGGTCTAGTGTAGTACAAACAGAGACAGGATCTAGTGTAATATAAGCAGAGATGAGTCTAGTGTAATATAAACATAGACAGGGTCTAGTGCAACACAAGCAGAGACAGAGTCTAGTGTAATATGAATAGAGACAGGGTCGAGTGTAATATAAACATCGACAGGGTCTAGTGTAATATAGTCAGAGACAGTGTCTAGTGTAATATAAACAGAGACAGGGTCGAGTGTAATATAAACAGAGACAGGGTCTAGTGTAATATAGTCAGAGACAGAGTGTAGTGTGAAAAAGTCAGAGACAGGGTCTAGTGAAATATAAAAAGGGACAGGGTCTAGTGTAATATAAACAGAGAGGGGGTCTAGTGTAATATAAACAGAGACAGAGTCTAGTGTAATATAAACAGAGACAGGGTCTCGTGTAATATAAGCAGAGACAGGGTGCAGTGTGATATAAACAGAGACAGGGTCGAGTGTAATTTAAACAGAGACTTGGTCAAGTGTAATATAAGCAGAGACAGGGTCTAGTGTAATATAAGCAGAGACAGGATCTCGTGTAATATAAACAGAGACAGTGTCTAGTTTAATATGAATAGAGACAGGGTCTCGTGTAATATAAACAGAGACCGGGTCTAGTGTAATATAAGCAGCGACAGTGTCCAGTGTAAAATAAACAGGCAAGGCCTAGTTTAATATAAACAGAGACGGGGTCTAGTGTAATATAAACAGAGACAGGGTCTAGTGTAATATAAACAGAGACAGGGTGTAGTGTAATATAAACAGAGACAGTGTCTAGTGTAATATAAACAGAGACAGGGTCTAGTGTAATATAAACAGAGACAGGGTCTAGTGTAATATAAACAGAGACAGGGTCTAGTGCAATATAAACAGAGACAGGGTCCAGTGTAATATAAACAGAGACAGGGTGTAGTGTAATATAAGCAGAGACAGGGTACAGTGTAATATAAACAGAGACAGGGTCTAGTGTAATATAAACAGAGACAGGGTCTAGTGTAATATAAACAGAGACA